>CAJNIZ010005535.1:0-84165 GCA_905231905.1 Symbiodinium pilosum
TTTTTTTTTTTTTTTTTTTAAAATAAAATTTCCATATTCTTCTTGATTCTTTTTTTAATATTGCCGTCCAAATATTCAATTTCTTTTTTTTCCTCAAGATTTTATATTGGATTATTTTTTGGTTAGATGAAGAAATGATGTTATTTTATATAAGAATTTTTTCGTTTTCAGAAGAAATTGAATTTGAATTTAAAAATATTTTGCTTGCATGAAACAGATATTTGATGCTATATACGAAATTATATTCTGAGCTTAGAATAAATAAATTGCCATATCTTGGAAAATTTACGTTTATATTATCTATTATTTTAATTTCTACGCGCGCCTTCTGGACAAATTCATTTGCAAATGCTTCATAAAATTTCCAATTTCATTGTAGTTTCATTTTCTCCTTTCCTTCCAAAATTTGTGGTATCACGGTTGAATTATTTATTTGCACTTATCATAAAAATAATTTGCATGCTTAGAGTATTTGACGTTTTTTTTTTGAAATATTTCATTTTAGATTATATTTAATTATTATATTTCAGATATTATATTCTCACGCTGAAAATATTATACTTTATCTATCTACGTACTCACGGCCATATTATTCTTCCTTCCTTTTCGCATTTTTTCCCTTTCATAGATAATATCTTCTATTATTTATCCTCCGCATTCTTTGCATATACGAATCATCTATTCGACCTTGAATCATTAAGATTTTGCTTGACGCTTCAATTATTTCATTATTATTTTTCAAATTTTATATTTTTACGATTACTTATAATGATTTAAAATCCAAATTAAAAGATATTTCGCAAAATGACGGGATTTTTCGTAATTATAATGATTTTTTTTAAATAGAAATACATATTTTCTCAATAATAAATCGCCGGACAAATCAACAAAATATGAAGAATTAAAACGCAAATAGATTTTTTATTTTTGCCAATATTTGATATTCAAATATATATATATATTTTTTTTGGGGAAAAATTTCATGAAAAAATAATAATATTCAGAATTTCCAAGGAAATGATCTTTATTTTATCATTTATCCTTAAAATTATCAATTTCTTACGATTATGTATTTTATCGATTACCAAACAAATTTTCCATATTCATGGCTAGACTATTGCCCTTCATTTTATAAATTTCTCGATTTCACGATTAGAATATTCTTTTCCCTTATATTTCGCGATATAGAGAATTTCTCTTTTGACTTGCAAACTATACGCTTTTTCGATTTTATTTTTTGTCCATTGCCAGACAAATTTTCAGCTTTCACGATTAGACTGATTGCCCTTTACCTTATAAATAAACCGTTTATACGAAGGAGAATATTTTTACGAAGGAGAATATTTTTCCCCTGATCTTCAAATTCTGAGCTTTCACGATTAGACTATGCGCTGCTTACCATTGATATTCTTCGCTTTCATAATTAGATTATTTATCCCTTCTCCTTCAAATTCTTCGACTTCACGATTAGATTATTTACTTTTGATCCTTAAAATCTTCATGATGAAATTTTTTGATTTTTAGACTATAAATATTCGATTTTTACGATCAGATGATTGATTCTTACAAATCAAATTCTCATGGGAATTCATATATGCAGATTCATTTATTTCAATATATATATATTCATCTCTGGATATGCGCACGCGTATATAGTTATATTTATGAATATATACCGCACGAGAATACGATTTCGAACGAAAAAGCGATAAATTTCAAATATTTTTCGCTCGGGAACGCGATTTTCGATTTTTTTAAGAATTTAGTATACGAATTATCATTTCATTTAAATTTTCCAAGACGCTCCGCAAGAGAATACAATTTTCCTCAAAATTTTCTAGATGCCTTATACGAGAACGCGATTTTCTTTAAATTGACATGATACTCTAAACACGAATACGATTTGATTCAAAATTTTAAGATATATGAACGCGGAATATTCAATAAAATTTTCAAAATTCTCCGCACGAGAATGCGATTTTGAACGAAAAAACGATGAATTCTTTAAATTATTCTATATAAGAACGATCTTTTTATCAGACCTATTAGAATATTTGTCAAAAAACGGGATTTTATTCCAAGATTTATAGAATATTATATATGATATCTTTTATTTTTCTTTTATATTTCTTTTAAGATATTCTATACGAGAACGCGATTTTCTTGAAGAAATATGCTAATATTCATTCGATATAGCTCATATCATCGTTCCCAAATCATCAAATTTGTGCTCCGCACGAGAACATCATTTTCATAAGATTTAATAAATCTAAATTGGCGAAATTTCGACAATATTATCCTAAATATTAATAGGATTTTTGAAGATATAAAAACGATATATGAATGCATTTATCCAATTATTTCGCATGAAATCACGACAAATAGAATTTTCAAGATATCTTTTATAAAAACGTATTTTCGAAAATCGAAACGCTTATTAATCAATTTCAAATCTCTCTATCAAGAATTCTTTCATCCAAGAACGATTGATTTTTAAGATCGAAAATAAATCAATAAATATATTTTTTTGATAATATTTTAATAATTATCAGAAATCAATAATGAATATATGAAACAATATCTCAAAAAGTATATTTATAACCAGATAAATCAATTTATCTATTAAATAGAAATATATAAATATAATTCTAGATATTCATAATTGGAAATAGATAAATGAAAATATAAAATCAATATTCGAATATCGAATCTGAGCTTATAACTTATATATATTAGAAAAAGATAATATCATCGTATTATTCTTATTTTTAATCATATACGAAGCATATCACGAGAAAGATCGCTTTAATGAAAAATTATCAAATCCGATACATAAATAATCATAAAATCATATTACAGAAATTCTTAAATTCTAGATGAAAATGATTAATATATCATATTAAAGAATCAATTAAATATGTAAGATAAATTATGAAAATAATATAAGCCTAGCAAAAAAATAATAAATATAAACTAAAATTAATAAATCTCCATCTATATATCATAATTCTAATTTTAATGAAATATTTGAACTGAGCCATTGCCTACAAGAACAGAAAATATCTATTTAAAATAATCTATCACGGAAAATCCGATAATCAAATAATATATAAATTCGCACGTGCAGCTCGATGAATTATCAATATTTTGATGTCGTATAGGAAATATAAATTTTGAGAAATTTTAATCCTCGATCCCAAATTTTCATATTCCGCCGAATCGCGCAATTAATCAGAACGAAAGAAAGAATTCGAAATTTTGAGAATTACTCGCGCGACCGCCGCATGCAACCCAATTGTTCCCCCTCATTCATATTTTTTAAGCTATCTACGCAACGGCTCAAGAGAACGCATAAATCTCCGTGAAAAAGAAGAGATCAATCTATAAATTCCGTTGAGATCCGTGCTGACAACCAAAGAAATAAATCACGCAAAATATACAAAATCGCTAATGAATCGACGAAAAATCAATATATAATATCCGCACGTGACCATAAACGGCCAAGCTAATAAATTCCAAAAAGATTTTGAGCTTCCGGCCAAAATCTACCCTGAACCGCCACATAAATAGCTGAAGAGAAATATATTAATCGAAAAGAACGCGCGCCCCCGCATGCAATAATCTTTCCGGGCTATCTACTCGACGAGTCGAGAGAACGCATATATCTCCTAAGACAGATATAGCCGAGCTATAAATTCTAAAAATTTTTAATTTTCCGTCCCAGACCTATATTCTCCATTGAATAGCCGCGCCGATAACCGCAATAACAAATATATCACGCAGAAAGCCGCGCCGGAGCGACAAATCGCGCAACCAAAAGCGCGCGGTCGAACTAGCCGCAAAGGCTACACCCCATCGTAATATGCAGATATAATCGAACATCAACAATTCTCGCAATTACGTAGAGTATTATATGAATAAGAACGATGCCAATCTACATTATATTTTTCCAGAAAAATTATAATCAATTCTAAATCCCATTTCTTTATATCTCGTCAGCAATGCTTTATGAGAATAAGAAATCCGAAGAACAATAATAAATATATTCTATATCTATTATATCATTTCTTATATTTAAAGAAAATTTCAATATAATTAATGGAGAATTTAATATAATTAATAGAGAATTTAAAGAATAGATAAGTATAAAAAATCTATTTATATATATATATGAGAATATACAAGAGAAATTGAAAATACGGATTTCTATGAGAACATAGAATATTTTCCTCCAAAATCATCTAGTTCCTTTTTGTTCAATCCCTAGAATATATTCCCAAAATCCTTTTACTTATTCGCTCCACAGTTCTGGCCTGTCCAAGGCGGTAGCGCACTGCCTGCATGGGCCGCATTTCACTATTGATTTTTTGATAAATCTGAGGAACCTAAGGCCAGCTTATGCGTAGAATGATTACCATTACTCGTCGTATTACCTATTACTACTGCTGGTGACAGACATGGCAAAGCGCAGGCAAAAGCCCTTTTGTCTCCTAGAGGCAAAGACACCAAAAGAAGTACGAAGGTACATTACTGTACAGTATGTACTGGTGTAAGTTTCAAAAGTTGAACTATGTAGCACAAATGGCTGCGGTGGGTATGCAAGTACTTGCAAGCACTGGTTACAATGCACCCCCGTTCTGCATTTGCGGAACGCCAAATTGGACCTTTTCTGTACATTTTGGACCCCTCCAAGATCCATGTTTGTAAACCCTTCCCAGGTTATTACTATTGTCCCCTCTTAGTACTACTAGGTGCAACTAATCAGAACCCAAGCGAGTGCGAGTGAGCTATCAGAAGGCCTTAAGAGCCCATTGTTCGCGTCCGTTCCCTCCTGTCCGGCAGCCCTGTCTTGAATGGCTGTGCTTAATGTGAGTGGACAGAATGACCTTGTGGAGTAACCTTAGGTGGTTGAACCAGTTGCACATGTTTGCGCGCTCGATGGATAAAGAATGTCCTGCAAGATTTGAAGCATCTCGATTTGTTCATCCCCGCAGTACGCGCAGGGTCTTCGGGCAATCAAACGCATGCTCGGTTTCGAGCACACAGTTCATTTGCATGCCATACTTTACCCTCAGGACGAAATTAGACGGTTCCTACCGCATCCGCAATAGGTTTCCAATTTCGTATAGCTTGGAGATCATTGTTCTTTTTACCAATGATCCCTTGCAGGGTCCGAATGGTTTGTGCCTGTTTTGTTCGAGTAAGCATCAGTTCTTCTAACTGGGACTTTGTCATGAGGCTCGGAAGACTCGGCGTGAACGTTGCCGTTATGCGCAACGCATACCTTACTGAACGCTAGTACTGCAAAAATCTTGCATACATGACCTAGGGCTGAGGTCTTCCCAACTTGCTTGAACCACATACCCGCCACAGCTGCTACTGCCAGTACCAGAACCACCACCATTGAAGGATTGGGTCTTGAAGTATTACTGTCCAAGAGTGGTTATCACTGGCTTTAATTGGTGTTAGCTGTGCGAGCAGCAGCAAGGCGATCAGGGCCTTGGTGGCTACTGAAGGAGTTTTAATAGAAGCTACTGAGGGCGAGGATCGTTGCATTCCTCCATATGGGGGATATATAGATCTATTACTCGCATAAGGTCAGCCAACCTTTGTGGGCCTACCGCCATCGTAGCGACGTCAGCGGATGTAAAGAGTCCTGGGAGGTGAGCAGCCCGCCAGTCATCACTTTCAAGAGCTTCACGTACTATGGTAGCCCTGAGGCAGATGTGCCTGGTCCTCCAGGAGCCTGACTCCAACTGACACAGCTGTAGAGTAGCCGTGTTGTCTGTATACAATCCTTTTCTGAGCATGCGTTTGACGTCACCGAACCTGTGAAATGCCGCAATGAGCGGCTCCATAGCTCTCGCGAGCATAAAGGCTTCAGTTAAGGATAATAATTCAGGTTCTGCAGTGCGGGCTGCTGCGAATGGTTGTCTTCCCCCGCACCATGAAACGAGGATTCCCGCCCAGAAGATCTGAGCGGCTCCAACACTTCGACCACCTGTGGAGCGAATGAGGCATCGCTTACAGACCCGAGCATAGCTTTATCTCGCTCCCATGTAAGCTCCTCCACTTTCCAAAATTTTCAGGGGCAACATCGTACTTAAGGCCTACTTTAGATGACCACCTAAGATATTTAATAACTACTTCAGCCCTTCGACTTGCTTCCGATGGATTGGAAGTGAGTAGCTGGCTAATCACCATCGTGGCGTACGGTAAATCTGGTCTAGTACGACCAACCAACCACTGGAGCTCTCCAGCTGCTGTCTGAGCAGAGACTTGAGATACTTTTTGATAGCTTCAGGATCCTCTGGTGACCTGGTACCTTGGAGGTATCCTCCACATGTTGATACCTACTGAGCACTTCTGACACAAAATTTTCCTGGTGGAGAATGTTTGCCGTGCCTTCCTGTCGCATCTCAAATCCATGAAACGCTAGACCTTCCTGGTCTAACCACTGAGGCTTTGTGGTTTTCCACTGCTGGCTGAGAGTACTGGCAATCAACTCAGCGTAGTCTTCATGCACAGTGATAAGGATGTCATCTACATATAGACCTATAGCCCTTATTACTGTCTCCTCCGAAGTTTGGAAGTACAACTTTCCACACATTGGCATCTTCCGCCAGTTGCACAAATTTAGCTGGAGTGTCGCCATCAAGGCGCTCCAGCCTATTGATTGAGGCTGCAAACTCGTTTTGAGAGGGCTCCGATAGTACTGGAGCCTCAGGCTGTTCCTCTACTACTGTGGTGTCCTCCTCCTGGGCAGCATCATCAGGACTAAATGATTTATCGGCCATCGGCCTAAGCCGTTCTACTTGCCGAAATGTCTTATTCCTACTAAGGCTCCAGGATCTCGGGGACACATCCAACCCGTAGAGGTCTTTACGCACTCTCCAACACTTCTCCTTGATCCCATTCATGCGGAACACTGCAGGGACTTTTACTACTATAACCTCCTTATTCGGAGTAACTATATCCGCATTTAAGAAGGCAGTAGTCACACCTCAAGGGTCCCAACTTTCCACTGACGAAGTGCAGCACTGCGCAGCATCAGCCTGAGGCTATGGGCATCGATCCCTCCCGAGAAGGTATCGAGCTTTGTTCTTTTATCCCCGTGCTGATAATTTCCACAACCAACACCTCTTGTTTTTAGACGGCCGGTATATGCCTTAATTGTGTGAACAAACTTTCCGGGCATCAGCTCTACCACATGAGTTTGGCATAGCTCCTGAAAGCCTTAGTAAGGATTCATATTCTGTTCCATTGGAGGGTCTCCACCTCTCAATGTTGGCCTTTACTTCTTCCAGAGAGATGGTTCGTGTTTGAAGAGGGACTTCGGAAGATTCCTCAGTCAATTCAATGCTGGCAACCTTAGGAGCATTGCCATCTTGTATATCACGAAGCTCATCTGCTCCTAGTACTACAACTTGATAAGGGATTTTGCAGGTACTTATCACCTCCTCCAGAGGATCACTAAAGGACATGGTCTTAACAGTATGAGGATCATCTCCACAGACCCCTAGATAGCCTTGCAACTCCTCGGCCTACTCTTCACAGCTTTTCAAGGTCTTGGGGATCTCCTCAAATTCTTCTTGAGCAAGTTTTGACTCACCGTCCTTCAGACTACAGGATTCTAACTCTTGGCCAATGGAGAACCTATAGTCGGACAAGTCCTGCACTGCTGTGGCCAAGTTTACTTCCACTGGCCAATTTGTGGCATGGAGATGGACATGGGACTTTCCTGAGTTACCTCAATGGGGCATAATGCCAACGACTGAAGAGCAGGAGGAACAATCCACCCTACTTCTTCAAGGTTTTTATCACTCAGGACTTGTTTATCATCCCAGTTGTCTAAGGACTCCTCAAGCAATTTCAAAGCAGCCTTAGGGTCACCAAAAATCTGTTCCCTAGCATGAATACTTTTTTCTTCAACAATTTCTTGAGTGGTAGGGCTACTATTTTTGGTGTTCTCCCCCGATCCTACTGCGAACTTCTCGTTGATCCCAAAAATTTTAATCCGGAGATATCAACTTCACCCTCTTCCCTTGTACCAGCATCGCCGTCTTTACTACTACCCAAACCATCACCCTCCCCCGAGCCCAGGCATGGGCTCTGCACTGGAGGTGAGACAGAGGCCAAGGCAGCGACGTCATCAAACAGGTCATTACGAAACATAAAGACGGTACGACCAACAAAGGGAGCAGGCGGCTGCACAGGCGGATGTCGCCACGCAAGCAGTGTAGTACCCTGAACTCCGGAATCTAACGTTTGCTGGACAGCGGCCACCTGAGAAAAAGCGGTCAACGGAACAGGCAAATGCTCCTCTCTGCTAGGAACGAACCAAGTAGTTCGGCTGAGCTGACTGGATGATGACGTACTAACATACGTCGAGATTCATCCAACGACCAAAAACTCTGTACTGGTTGCGGGCATATATGGAAGCCATTGCAGCCCGATCCTGCAAAGAGAGATTATGGAGACCACGCGCGTATACCCCACCAAGACAATCGACCCCGCACTTAAGTGTGCCTGGTGGTAGAACTTGGGATTGAAACTAACCAGGTTGTCCACGGACAAATGGGTGACATGGCCCATTCGAGAGGTATTAGGACGCACTTCCCGTGCATCTCGACCAGAAGGGTCTTCAATCCACAAAATCCCATGATGTAGCTGAACAGGCAGCAAAATATTACTAGTGCCGACCTGGTTATGTACATCCTTACGCGCCGCAGTATTGCACCCTATCACTAACCCAACACTGGCAAATGGAAGCGAGGTGCGCTCCTTCAAGAAAGCGGCCAGATACGCAGTTACGTCTGGGTAATCACGGGCATGATTACTAAGGCCAATTATATTACCTCGCACATAACTCCCAGTAAAGAAGGAGTCACCCTCAAACGCCATGATAGAACGTTGCGTCCTGAACATAGACGACGGCATGGCCTTTACCAGCAATGCCAAACGCTGGCACTTGAACATACTGCGTGCAACCATGTCCGATGCAAGCCGTTTGACCGAATGCTGTACAGGGGCAGATGCAAGAGGGATAGGACACTGTGGATACAACAAAGCACTAACACGGGACTTACCAGTGACCCGATGCGTGGGGACTTCAGGTACAATGCGTTGAGCCTCAATGGGCTCTCCGTCCACCTCAATTTTTAGCTTCGGCTTGACTGCCGACTGCCACACCTTCCCGGTAGTGAGCAGCGACCCATTTTCAGTCTTAACCACTAAGCTGCGAGAGGTATCGGCTGAAGGACAACGAATCTTTGCATTGACGGTGCGACTTTCCCAGTGTGAGCGCCGCCACGAGCGCTCTATTACTTGAACCGTCGTATTGTACGGTGGACAAGCTGGAGCCTTAATATCTAAGGTCCTAAAGGCTTTAACCGCAAACAGTGGGTGGCGTACTTGGCAGCCAAAGCCCACTCCCCTGGTCCTGCATCATGCTCCTGCAACACAGTACGAGTGGTGGCCTTAATACCTCGAATCGTAGACTCTGCCCGACCGCTAGATTGAGGCTCGTCTGGAAACGCAACCGTTTTATGAACACCCCTGGCAGCGAGGTAGTCCCTCAACTTGGCGTTGTTAAGCTCTCGGCCTCTATCCGAATAGAAGCGCCTAACTGTTTGATTATGGTAGCTGCAGCGAGCTATTACTCGTTGAATACCAGCTACCACTGTAGATTGAGTTTTATTGGGAAGGTTCTCGATGAAGGGAATTTCCATCACTTGTACTTTATGAAGCAGACAGTCCGTGGCTTCCTTCTTATATGACTCTCGATCAGCTTGTAAGACGTCAAGCCACGATGATGCCGCAGCCTTGTGATCTTCAGTCACAGGGATGGGATCTTCTACTTCCTCATCGGTTTCGTTTCCCCTTAAGAACTCATCATCATCTGCTGCTCCTAGAGCAGCATCTAATACTGCCTGATCTGGGTCGACATTGGCATGATGCTCGACCCCTTGTACTAGAGGGCCTTGAACCGGCTTTAGTACTGGGGCTTCAACTGCCCCTGGAGCTATCACTTCCGCCTCTGCTTCAACTGCATCGGGAGCTCCAGAATCTGGATTCGCTTCACCACTGGGATGCCCCGCACTAGTCTGAGGTTTCTTTTCCAAAATGGGGACTGTCAGGACCCCAACCAGCATATACCTAACCTCGCAAAACTCATCCTTAGAGAGCGCGAAAGGACCAGAAAGATCCATAGACAACGTCCACGAATCAGGATGAAGCACTTTGCGGCGCGCACGAACCTGAGCAGCCCCTTGCAGGCATATCTGGCAGTCACGGCGAAAAGGGATATGACCTCTCTGCACGTGGCGAATAAAATCCGCCGACACTGAAGCCAACTTGTGGGGCGTAGCCTGACCATGCGCGCCTCTAAGATGACGCTTGATCATGGCAATCATAACCTGAACTAATCCAGGTGCCCACTTGGCCCATTTACTAGACATGCCTAAGCTATTACTGTGGTGAGAGATTTCACCCCCAGGACCCTCCAGGTCCACTAAACTTTCTTCAGGAACCATGTTCGTACCAAGACCTGTGGGTTTTCGACGGGCATGACCTAAAGGGCCTTGATCGAACCTTACCAGATTCATTTTGTACTGGTTTTGGAATCTTTCCCACTCACTGGTCGCCCAGAATGAGGGGTACCTGTCTGCTGGTCTATTCACATAAATGGGGTTAGCGCTAACATTGTCTGGAGCGGGCCATAGGTACGACTCAGGGTCATCTGGCTCCTCCAATCTAAAAGCAGGATCAGGCAAGCCTAGCAACTTGCTAGCTTCGAGTGTTATCGCCCCTAATAATAGGAAGCGAATAAACAACACGTCATCCGTATTGACTAAACCTGATTCTATTGGAGACAACCTGTCTAGACCATATCGACCTGGTCCATTTCGCGAACGTACTGGTCTTGGAGCATCGGGGCCTGCAGGTATGTGTCTACACACTGTGTAGGTTCTACACGGAGGACCACCTATTAGCACTCGCAGGACAGCACTTAAGGCGAGAGACAATAAGAAGCCAGATGTCTCTGACGGGCATAGGTCTTCCTTTATATCTACTGAGATGTGCTCTAAACCTAAGTCGTGAGCACACTTCACAAGTGAGTCTTTGGACTCCCCTGCAAACACGTGCACGAATGCTCCTCGCCTGGCCTTACGACGTTTATGGCGATTAAAACATGAAGACTGCCCGTCTGTTGGTAAATCTACCGCTATATCTATTAGCTGTTCAGGGGCCTCAGGGAAAAGCCTTCTCGCGAACATTCGCATTGCTGACTCTGTTTCGCACTTACCCTGCTGCATGGCTTGGATCAACTCGGCGTTGGCGTACCCCTCAAGGTCATGAGATATGGCCGCTATTCTGGCTTGTGCCACTTTGCGGGTGACGAACTAGAGCTTCGTACTGCTCAATGAGGTTCTCAGCTACTTTCCTTGGAACCTCTGGGCAACCAGTGGAAGTATCGATCTCAAGCGGACCGTTCTCTTTGTGTACCACTTCGAAAACATCTTCATCGCATTTTATGCGATATCCTAACTTACGAAGGGCCGTATAAGACACTATGGGGAATACCCTTTCTACTGAAAGCAACGTTGCCTCAGGAGAGATCATCAAGTGATCTTCTCCTAACGCGAGAGAAACCTTTACAGTGGGATAATTGAGGGTGCGCTCATGTGGTTTGGCCGTGCTCATACAGGCCGTAGCACCTCCATCTAAGAGTCCCATTTCTCCCACTGAAACCCTCTTAATACTTTCAATGGCTTGCCGAATGCTTTCGCTGGGCAAGGTCTCATTTACTTCACTACTGACATGCAGCCTGGCCATTTTCATTGACTTTAAAAGTTCTTGTGCTTCCATAATGGCCTTAATATCCGCGCTCTCTAGACCACTAGTTCCGCCAGAACTAGCTGCCCCGTTGGAAGGCTGATCAGTCGAAGATTGAGCACTTGCCACCCGAGCCTTGGCAGCGGATTTCTGGCTTCAAGTGGGTGGTTGCTGCGCAGTTATAGCACCTTCCTTTTACTACTGGTTCATGCGTATACTGACAATCGGTGCCATAGGAACAACCTTCATCAGTAATCCATTTAAAGCACTGAGGTTTGACCTGTGCCCTTGCCTCGGCCTTAGCCTGGGGTTGATCACTCTTGGCTCCTTCAGTGCCTTTCGGCTTGGGAGGGTCTTTGGGTTTGCGGTCATCTTGTTTACCCTTGCCTTTTGCTTTACCCTCATCACTATTTTCTGCCAATACTGCCAATCTATCTTTTCTTGCCATCTGGCTTTCGTTCCCAACTGCGCCTTCCAGCTCGGCTAGAATGACCTGCGACAACGAATCCACCTTTTCGTAAGTCGGGATGGTGTCGATATGCAACTCATGCCGGAACGCCGCGATACGAAAGCTGATGTTGGGGTTAGTGGCTAGTACTGGACTGCAAAGTTTATCCAGTGCTACCACTAAGATGGAAGGATTTGGGATTGTAGCCTTTAGCTCTTCAGCCCTTTTCTTAAGCCGACTCCAAATTCTAAGTGCAATCAAGGTATCACTAAAGGCTTTACCTGGTGCAGGGCGAGTTAATGCATCCAGGATTGCAGACTTTTCACTCAACCCTCCAGGTTGGAACGCAATTAGTACTCTGAAATGATCGCGGTTGAATCAAGCTGACGATTGGAAATAAGCTCCATCTGCAGCCACGAAAGCAACGCAAACTAGTGGACGCTTGTTCAACTCGACCATACTTAGTACCATCGTATCGAGATGTTTCTCCTTCTTCGATTGGCTTCATGGTCAATCGCTCTTGGGGGCCGGCAGCTAACCACTTTCTATATAACTCGTGAGCTCTATCCCATACCTGAGTCCATCACATCGCCGCCGTAGCGGATTATGACTTCATGGTATCACTAATCTGGGTCAGCCAATCACCAGCAATACAATGCGCCAAGCCTTTTGAAGGATCTAATACTGGCAACGGAGATGTATGCTTACTAACATCCTCTGGCCTTACACCGTCTGACTCTGAAGCCCCAGACAGGGCCTTGTTAAGCTAGATCAAACCACGTACGTCTTCATCAGAAGACTGGGGAGGGGGTGGAGGCCTTGGGGGTGTAACAGGCTTAGGGGTAACGTTGGAGGTCCCTGAGGAATCCTAGTCCCTAGGGTCTTTGGAGAAACCTGCAAACACTGATTAGTTTGAGTTTGCGAAGGCCTAAATGCGGGTGGAGTTAACTGGGCTTCTTGCACTAGCATGACTCCACTGCCGTTTCGAGCTCTGGCGGGTATAACTGCCCGGTTCAATGTTTGGTTCACCGCTCTGAACTCTTGAACGCAATTGATCACCTCGTTGGTTCTCCGAATACCCGCCAGGTATCCCACCTCTCTGTGTTGATAGCACTCTAATGGTGCCCTAATTATCCACTACCGCACTTCTTAACTGGCCATTTACCTCTACAGTGACTGTGGGTTGCACCACCGCCCTTCCTGGACAGATGGGCTGGCAACGGTGGAGGCGGAGGGATATAACCTGCTGAATCCTCAGCAACACTAAGGTTAGCGCCTAAACCATAAGGTCCTAAATTGGGGAAATTCTGGGATTGCATAGATGCACCAGCAGTGCCTGCGTACCACTGATTTACACCACTACCGCCACTACAGGGCGAGGGCGCAATCGAATAACCCTTTTTAAATCAACATGATCACTAGCCGGGTTCAGGACTTGTCTTGGGGTACAGGGTTATTACTGGCAGAAGCGGCCGACACACTTCCCGTGTGCCCCACTTGCCATCCCGACGTATTTCCCAACCCACATCAACGGCTGCACTCTCTCTCGTATATCCTCCTGACCTACCCTTGGAACCAAGGAGGACCCGGACAGCGCCGGACCGAGGAGACCATGCTGAACACGACCACTTTTGCGGAACCCACTTGAATTATCCCTAGGGTCTTGGAGGCTTTTAGGGGCAGGTATGGATCCTTTACCGCCAACAGTAGAAGTCCCAAATTGTGGCTTACTGGTCGCAACCAACTGCGAACTGCCACCAAACAAAAAAAACCTGCTGTAGAAGGGACGGTACTGACTGCCCCAATCTCTCCTAAACCCGCAAGCTGACCGCCAGTCAGAACATGAGGTCTTACAACTGACTGTGCAAGTGTTGACCCGCCAGGTCTACTGCTATTTGCAGCAATTCGAGCATCCCCAATTCCCTCGATCGCAGTATGCGCCGAGATCACTGAGCCTGAACGAGACTTTTCTAAATGAACTACACGTTCCTGCAATGCCTCGTGCTGGTCAAGTAGCAACTTAAGCAACGTGCCTGTTTCGGCTGTAATAGGTCCCGACTGAGCAATTTGTTGGGCTAGATCCCTAACGTTCACTTGAGCATGAGGCAAGCCCATGTCCGCCACAGTAGCACGTTCAGGATTTCTGATTGTCTCGGCACCCTTCGGAAAGGCACCGGTCAAGTCTTGTTCTGGTCCTTCAAATAGCTCAACATCGCCAGACGCCAAACGCGCCAAATCCACTGGAACTTGATCCGCACTAACACGCAGGCCATACACCTAGATTTCTGGCTGATCCAACAGTAAGCCTTGAAACTGTTCCGCCATGCGGCTGACCTGATGTAGTCCGGCTGTAGAAATGCTGTCCCGACCCGGGGATTGCCTTAGTACTCCACTGTCGCGTCCAACAGGTCCGCTAGGGCTAATCGCCCGACCTTCACGGGTTGCAGCTCTCGTGGTTCTTCTTAGCATATCGCCTCCAGCGGTATGCCTAGCGGACGGTTCTTCAGGTACCACTTGAGCTTCCTGCTCGTCATCACTGTCGTCCATGATTGGAACCCTCCAGGCCTCCACGTCCTGTGGCCTCATCACTGGCACATTGGCCGTATCGCTTAGTACTTCTCCATCCAAGAAATCAGGCCTGGCATGTTGCAACCTAAACAAACTCCTCTTGTTGTCGTTCTGACCAAAACGGATTTGGTTGCGCACTCAAAGTCCGGGGGTTTTCCGCACTTGCCTGATTCTGCTCTCCAAGCCCAGGCGGAGGTCCAGAAGCGGTGTTCGAAGCCTCGCTTGTCCTCGCATTGTCTGCACCTTCGCTATGTTCCATGGCTTCGATTCGAGAAGCCCAGTCGTAGCGCTTGGGCTCATCACCTGCTGGTGACAAACATGGCAAGGCGTAGGCAGAGGCCCTTTTTGGGCAAAGACACCAAAAGAAGTACGAAGGCATATTACTGTACAGTATGTACTGGTGTAAGTTTCAAAAGTTGAGCTGTGTAGCACGCATGGCTGCGGTGGGTATACAAGTACTTGCAAGCACTGGTTTCAATGCACAAGCAATTACTATTATTCCATTGCGTCACTTGTGTACAGGCTGGTGGCAATGAGTATTCCAGTTGAAGCTCCATTATTTCCGTGCAATGTAGAGACTACTGCTGTCGGTGTAACTTTACAACACTCAGGGGGTGGCGAGCACGGGCACACTGGGTACCAAACTGCAAGGGGGGGTGCGTGCAAGGGTGGCAATTTTTGGTGCGATGCGGAGCCCTTGCTTCCACATCGCTTCTCAGCGAGCCCCTGAAAAGAATCAGGGCATAGCCATCCAAATTCTCTGCGTTGATGGCGGGAACCAGTATGCTGGGGTTGACTTGGACAGGGTGGTGTCTCTGATGATGTTGCTATGATCCCGTGTGAGTCTTGAATTTTTTGAGCATCAACAAAGTGAGGACGTTTTTAAGAATGCGTCTAACCAACTGATCATAGCCCGAATCGCCAACCAGCAGGGTCGGTATGCTGCTCAAGAGTGTTGCGAGGGATATCTATGCCCTTGAAACCTTGGACCTTGGCCTCTCATATACAAAAAATTCCACGACCCAACATTCAAACACTCCCCCTGTGCCATTTTGGCTGGACTCTTGCAGCAAAGCCTGCAGTATGAGTGTGAAAGCGGTGAGTGGCATAAAGGACATCCTTCCAAGCCTGAGGTTTTCACGGGTCCCACGCCCTCATACTTGGAAAGCCATGCGCATACAAACGTATCCGCTTGCTATCCTCGAAGCCAATTTGGCCGCCGGTGACTCTCGCAAGTCGATGGGTTGCGCTCCGGTGAGCTTCAGGGCTGAGGTTCCTGCTAGGCTCTCTAACCCGGTCCACATGTGGCGGCAATCTTTCCGCCAGGTTGGAAACTTCTAGTTGAATCGCTTGCGTGCTCGTGCTGGTGGCTGCGGATGTCGAGGCTCCGCTGACGCGGAGGCTGCACCGTATCAGGCTTCCCAAAAAGCCAAGTGTGGCCTCAATTTTTTTGCTGAGCACCTCAGGCTTGCTGCGACGGGTTGTCCAGCCTTGCGTTTAATGTTATGTTTTGCCTGCTGGTTTGATCACCATCTTGTCCTGCAAATGAGGTAAAGCAGGAAATAATACCCGCAACATTTCCTAGCATGAAGTCAGACAGGTGCAAATTTTATATGATATTAAGAATACCACTAATATGAAAAATGCAAAAACTACAAATACTAATACTACTAACAGTATTAAGAATACAACAACAAGAACACACATAACACTAAAACTGAACAATACTATATTTAATGATGCTAACACTAGCAATACTACCAAGAATGCAAAAACTAGAAATTCCAATACGAACACTGTTTCAAAGTCCATTTTACCACTATGAATACAAATACTAAGACAATACTACCACCCGTAATAATAATCATACCTGAAATGATGCAACTATCTCCCATTTTAGAAGTCTTTTTGCTGAGGGCAGCACCGTCATCAACATTTTGGGGTCCAGGGTATGAGTACTAATAACTTTCACTAAGACTGACGCTAATACTCATGATCTTAATAATAAGACTATAACGAGATAAATGCAAGACACGTAATCTTGCGCACTAAGAATATTAATTGCAATGCCACTTCTAATACTGACACTCATAATACTAATACTAATATGAGTAAACATATCAAGGCTAAGGCAATGCTACTACCTATAAATATTTGAAGCAATGGAACCATCTACGACTTTGGGGTCCATTATTTCTTGGGGCGAAGGGTGGGGGTGCCACCATCACACTTATTTTGGGGTCCAAGTAATGGAACCATTTCAATTTTTGGGCTCCGTTATTTCCTCGGTGCGTCTTGTACCCATCGTCATAATACTGCTCAGTTTGCTAATTCATCTGGTTTGTCATGGCGAAGTATTGAAAATTCATCGCCAAATCTTTTGCAGCTGAGTTACACTGTACTGCGCGCGCCTGAGATGGCACTCTCGCCCACGGCCTCGCCCAAGGCCTGTTGAAATCAAAGGTGTGAATGCGCAACGCCCGTGCTATATCCTAGAAGGCCGACCTAATTCAGAAATGGCGACCCGCAAAGTTGAGCATCGAACATTTGTAGTGGCAATTATTTAGTTGAAGTCTCACTGTGACTTAATTGAGGTCTTCTATAGACTGCGCGCTCAAACACAAGTCTCATGATAGGATCACCTGTCAGTCAATTTCAGCCTTCTGGGAAACACCAAAAAGCCCACATACATCCTATGCCAGCTTTGTAAGTTCATTTTGAATCAGCAAGGCGGGGCCTGGACCATCCATGCATCTGCATTCTTGTCCTGCATGCTTGCAATGTCACTTTGAGACAACGATGTTTGATTACTGTATCATGGATCACCATTCCAATGTAGCTACACTCCAAGGAAGTGGTAGCTTTCTGATAATTCCTTCCTGCACCTTGTTTTGAATGAAATGGTAAGGTTTGAACGCATGGTCGCAAAGCTCATGATTGAATCCTCGATGGGATAAGGTGCATCATAGCCAAGGGCTCCAGCAGGCTTGAAGCCATGCTTCGGATAGTAGCCCGGATGCCTCAGTAGAAATGTGACCAAGATGCTTGGAGAGTTTTTGGACAAGCACACACCTGCTGCGGTGCAAACCTCATGCGGTACTATGGTGACTGACCAGGTGCATTATTTGCATGTAAGCATAGATTCATCCCTTTATCCGGTTCAAACGTTTTGTGGAGCCTGTGAAGTTTTTGACTATTGCTAACCGAGCCAGGACAAGCGTTCAGAATTGTGCAGTTCATTCGTAATAAATCATAGTTGCTGCAACCATTTCAAGCTGGCAATACCCATCTTGGTTCGCAAAACCAAACCTGCACTTTACTTGACACTGCGCGCAGGTGGCCATGTGCAATTTGCAACACCACAACCACACAGGTACCGATCATGCTTCACGTGGGTATATCCAAAAGTCCGACTTAAAATGCCTCAAAATGCTACAACTTACAATACTCCTTGCAGCGACTCCACATAAGCCACGCCTGAGAAACCCATGTGCCTCTTTGAAAATGTGAACTCCTGTTGCCAAAAAACTTCTTCCAAATGCACACCGGAATTCTTCAATCAGGAAGGCTGGCAACGTTGAAACATGGATGCAAAACAATGAGCAAAGCGGTATGCTTTCACTCCCTTTCATAGCCCCAAATTATAGCATCCCTTTTTACATAGAGCCCCCAAAGGTACCAAAAATCTACGAATCCCCGCTTGAAGCCCCAACGTCTCACGGGGCACAAGCCCAGAAACATGTGTTTTTTTTGCAATGAATTTTGTCAGGTGCCTTTCCTTACAGCATGTATGCACTATAGACACCAGAAGGCGGTAAACAAGTTTGTAAAAATCCTACTTCCCAGCGCAGGGTGAATTCCTATATCACATATCCCCAGGCACGTTT
This sequence comes from Symbiodinium pilosum, assembly GCA_905231905.1. Lineage (NCBI taxonomy): Eukaryota > Dinophyceae > Suessiales > Symbiodiniaceae > Symbiodinium > Symbiodinium pilosum. The sequence continues at coordinate 18,742 of CAJNIZ010005535.1, forward strand.
TCAAATCCGAGTCACCCGAGGACAAAAGCCAAGCCAGTTCCTTTGGCTTCCACAGTTCTCAGGCCTTCACGAATCAGCTGGCCCCCAATACCTCAAATGCAACATGCTCAGTGGAACTTCTCTTTCAAGAGCTTGCACACTTGAAAGCCAGTGACACATTATTCGATCACATAAATCTTCATTTGTAATTGGTCAGCATGCAGGCCTAAGCGGCCTTTCCAAGCCAAATTCAATTCAAAAACAGGAAATTGTGCCAATTTCAATGACGACACTTGAAGAGCACATGCAAAAACAAGCTTCCAGAAAACAGAGCACCTATACATGTTGAATGAAACTTAGGCCATTGTTGCATTCACTTTATGGTTCAGAACTCTGAGCAATACTGGCATGAAGATTTCCCTTGCTGCAGGCTTTGGAGAAGCTTTGTTATGCAAAATCAGCTGCGGCACCTTTGGATTGAAAGTCCGGGTGAACAGCAAGCGGCGCCAAAATGACAGCTTGCACCTTGGCTTAACAGACTTGGATGCAACTGTTTTGATGAACAACCATGTGCAAAATCATGCTTTGTGAGTGACGTAACGGCAAGACTGTTATTGTTGGGCATTTACATATCTGTCCAAAAGCATTCCCGATGTATGCATTGCCTAGCTATTTCATGGTCCTGGCTTTGTCCGCATATTCCCTGAAAAACCAACCTGTTCCAGCCGGCCTTCATGCGAATCATGAACAGCAAGGAAGCCAAAAATATAATGCTCGCGGAAACGGTGCCTCCCCAGTCATATTATCTTTTTGTTTGTAACTCGTTGAACTTTATTCCTGGCACGCGCAAGATCTAGTTCTCACCCTTTCCAATGATTCTTAGGGTCTGGAGATCTCCTTGGTTTCCTAGATATTCATTAGTTTTTCTGGGTGTGTACAAAGGAGTTTACATGAAATCTGAATGCGATTCTAATGGGCTTCTTCTTGCGATTCTAAATCATATTACAATCGATTCTAATTAGATTTCAAATGGTCTAAATCAGATTCTAACTAGATTTCAAGTGGACTTTGAATCGATTTTAAAAGGGTCGACTATAATTTTAGATGGCTTTATCTAAACTAGATTTCAACCGCTTCTTCATTTGTTTTAGCCGTGATTTTGAATCGATTAGATTTCAGTAGGATCCTCTTATATAACCCCCTCGTGTTCTGGTCGTACATTAAATACGCCCACCCCCCCTTCTAATCTTAAAAGCGGGTCGGAGTATATACATGAGCAGGGGGGATGACGTTTGATACTAGGGGGAAAGGACTAATGGAACTCCATAATGGGATGCATCCTGTGATGAAGGAATGATATTAAAACGCCTTGGCATGAACCGTGATAGTTTCCTAACAAAAACCAGAATGACTTGTCAGTCCTTTCTTGTCCCCCCCCAGCCTTAGGAAGCTGATGGTGGCAGAATATGCAGAAATCACAAAGGCAAAACCAAGAGTAAATATAAGCCATGCTGCCTCCTGGGTTGGCTCCAGCCGAGCATGGCTGAAGAGGATGTGACCCACCACGCGGCCCTCCAAAAAACACTACAAGCATCTCAGCAAAGGGTCCCAAGCGTGTAATTTGAACTGTGCAAAGTGCTCATGGTGAGGGCACCATGAAAAGTTAGGAAGTTTGCATGAACTGCTGGATAATTCAATCAACAACGCATCCAAAAAATGTGAGAAAGCTTTGGCAAACTTGGAGAATCTTGTGCACTACAGCTTCACTCCGAAAGATCACACAGCAAGCAGCTCTCGTATAAGATTTGCCTTAGTACATCTGACAAAATGCATGCTCTGCATTTCGATCTGAACTTCAAATGACTGCAAATGACTGCACCGAAGCATTTTGCGAAACCGACCGTTGTGCGAGCCATGTTTCGTGTGTCGGGCTCACTGCAGCAATCCATGCAGGTATCTGAAACCGTTTGCACAAAGAAAGCATGTCGTGACTAACACAAAGAGTCTTATCAATGTTATGGTTGCTAGTGCTCTTTGCGGCATGTCCACAGGAAGGTATGGAGCTTCATCTTTGCTGACTGTGTGTTGAAGCTGCCCAATCCTTTGGAATTAGCCTCCCTGTTGCCCAATTGCCAATGCAAGAACCTTCCACAGAGCCTCATCAAGAGCATTACAGAATTTGTGGCATTTAGATGTTTTATGAAACTAAACGATCTTCCTGCAGCCCCGAAAATTCACCCTACTGCATCTTCCTTCCCACAACCTGTCAGTTGGCAAGGGAACTCCATCCTCGATCACAGCGACGAGGGATGCGACGGGCTGCGCAGTTGGGTCCTGAGGGCCAGGATTGGCATTGCAAGGCAAGCTTTGGCCTTGCTCTTGAGATGCCATCTTAACAAAACACATCCAAGAGCAACAGCCGCTTTTTGACAGCTTTCCAATTTCGATCCAAATAAGGTCACCGTAGGGAATCCGAGGACCAGCTTATTGTCAAGAGAACCTGCGCTTCTGGCGTGTCTTCGGTGCTCCTGCCTCTGCTGCTATTCCAGGCGTCTCCGTAAGCACAAAAACTAGAACAGGCAGGTTTTTCTTGGGATGTACGGTGTTCCAGTCGAAGCCTGCAGGGGACAATTGCCGTAAGACATCCAGTTTGTCGGCATGTAGAAGTTCGAAGACCAGGTCAACATCATGATCCCACGCTTTCTTTGGGGCCATCTGGCCAGAAAAGCTTTGCAGAGCTATTTCCCTTTAGTCTAGTGAGTGAGCTAGCTGTGTTCAGCCAACATCGAACCCAAAATGCAATTTCTCAAAAGCGCAAGTTGAACATTGTGATCTGCTGAATGCTTTGGAATTATCATCTGGCTGCTATGATTGCCATGCAAAGCCTCATTTCTTGTGTGCAGGCAAACTTTTAACTGCAATTTTTTGATGAAATGCTCTGACGAGGCATGTTCCACTCTGGAGCTGAAACAGGCAAGCCAAGAATCCATGTTTGGCTAACTCTTGAATGCAAGGCAGGAAATTGGCAAAAGGAACGGCCTTCGGAATGCTGAGCCAGGAACAAGAAGTCTTGTGTCGTACGCAAAACGAAGCTCCACAACTTTCTGCCAAGGATCTTCCAAAAGAGCAGCGACAAGGCCGACGATGACTTCGTTCTCCTTTGTCAAGTACAACTGCAGTGATAGCGGTTTGGCAGCCTAAGGTGTCTCGTATCCGAGGAAGATTCATGTCAGAGCTGCTACATGTGGAGGCAGCGAGAATTGCGATGGGGTCGCGCTTCCAAGCCCCCTTTGCAACCCATAGTTGAACCCTAAACCCTAAACTCAAAAAAGGGATACACTCAAGTGAAGAGCTCAGGAAGAAGATGCTAGGCTTCGGATGGGTTCCTCTTGGCTCGGTAGCATCTCCACGCTTACGCTGCAAAGGGGTAAGTGTGATTTCAGTAAGGCATCAGACTGAATCAAAAGTGAGATTCAGACCTAGCGCGGATTGCTGTAGATCATTTTGCGAAGCCTTCCATGTTTTTCGTGGGCACACCTGCAACGCGCCGCCGATCAACGGCTCATGGATCCCTGAGAATCCAGCCAGAGACCGCCGACCAGCTCTTGCGAATCAGCAGAGGACATCAGTCTTCAGGCAATGCAATGCGCTAAAGCTTCCCTTCCAAAACGTCGAGCAAAACATCTGGAACCCCAGCACACACGTCTATTTGCACTACTCATCGCGCTGGGGGGAGTTGGTTGATCCCTCTAAGCAACAACCTTGACCAAGCACTTGGTACGTCCGGAATGAAACATAAAACTCAAATGGGATAAGCTAGGTGACTGCCCACCTACTACTAGTGACGACATGGGACAATGGTACTCACGCTAGTGCCGCCAGGATCCCTGAATATTTACATGCATTCATTTAATCCTACTCTATCACAATTAAAAGTTGCGGGACCACCTGAAAAGGAAGCCTTTCATGTGAAAACATAACATTTCCTGACCCCAATCTCATCACCAACGCTAATCCTGAACACCTTATTCTTACATCTCTACATGCCCCAAGCCCTGAATTTTAAGCACACAACCCACGCTGACCTTCGCTCCTCAGCACTGAAGGCTGCTCTGTGAACTGCTTGGATGGCCTCTGCACGAGGGTGACCTTCCCCCAAAATCTGTCATAATCTTCCGAGGTCTACGCCCTGAACTTCGAACCCTTCTAACTGGACTAGCTGTTGTCTTCTGACCGTCCAATAGATGGTGACGAGTTTTTAAGTTGAATGCTCATAGGGGCCTACTTTGAAGAATCTACTTGACAGAATCAGATTGTCTTGGGTCCTGGCATGGGAATTCTGAAGCCTGCTTGCGACCGCAAGTTATCACCTTGCGCGTGATTCATTCATCAGTGGCCACGAAAGGCTTTTGTGTATCAACGACCGAACCTTAAGTTCAAGAAAGCAGCCGGTGATCAACTGACTGACCTCCGTTTTAGGAGCATGAGCCCTTTTCAGAAGTGCTTCCCCAAACCGTCCCCAACTCCCGACCTGAATAGATAATTTTTACAAGGCGTCTATCCGCACTGTGCGTTCACTCCCTTCCATCGCCTCCAGTTCGCCTTCGTCAGCAAGGCGCACCTGAGCATGAGGGGACGTTGGGGGCCCCAAAGGTGGTTAAAAAGTTCGAGATCAGAATGGATGAGCTGCAGCAACAGTGTTAGAGCTTATGTCGGATTAAGGTTTGAATGCACGCTTTTCCAGGTGCTTATCGCGGTGTTTTTTTGACTTCACAGCTGCTTTGGGGCCATTAGCACGGCATTTCAAGTTTTCAGGTGCAGAATTCCATCCGTGGGGCCTCCATGACCACCTATATGTACCCTGTACACTTCGAGTCAATAGCCAAAGCTTACAACTTGCACCGAAGCTCGCAACCACCCACGAAGGGATACAGAAACACTAGGCGAAGACTTGGAAAGGATTCCTGTGCTGCTCATGGAATCGGATCTTTGAGGGGCAGGGATATCGCCCAACAAGAAGTTTCCGCTTCTGTGCCATTTCAGTCTCCAACCTAAAGCCCGCAATACTCACCACTAGTTTTGCCTGCAATGCTGGCGCAGCGTCCATTGCTCAGAAGCTCCAAAAGGAAGACCAACGAAGCCGTCAAAAAGTGAGGTATTTTCTGGCAAGTCTGGAACTAGGTTTCTTGTTTTCATGTTCAGTCTCCTTGGAAGTGAAAGCTTGGACTGCTGCATGCTTGTCCCACGGCTTGGAGTTTCATGATGTCGCGGGCTGAGGGGTGAAGGGTGTTCGGACTCAGTCTGCTCGGCAGTTTTTGAGTACATGTGGCCCTTGCGCCAAAAGCAGCTGTGCTTCTGAGCTACTGAGCTTGTACAGATCTGGCTTTTCACAGCACCAGTGACAACCAGAGTCATTGGCAGTCGCAGTCGTGACAAGAAGCGCGCTGATACAACGACAAAGAAGGCGTAGAGTAGGAAAGACTACAAACTTCGCTCCCGCTGCTGCTGCACCTTTGTTAGACGACCCGTACCCCTCCATATAAGCATCTGGTCACGGGTTCCTTACACAACATGCTACAAAATGATGAGGTGGAGGAAGCCTGTCAGCACTCTGGTGCACGCCTCGATTTTCCTCGCGAGGTTTTCGGAAAAGCCAGTCCTCTATAAGCACGTAATCTAGATCCGGAAGTTCACGCAGCATCCTGAGGCAATCGCGGATGGTGTTCCTGGGCTGTAGCGACTGTAGCGTTGCCAATACGTACGTTGTCAGAGCTTAGCGGCTTAGTGTGTGTGGTTGGACAGAAACTTGCAAACACATCCCAGTTGGGTTGCTTCCAGCACGCAAAGTGCTCTTTGATTCTGGAACTGAATCATAGCCCAACTCCGAAGTTTCCCATCAAGCTTGTGCTTACTGTCCCAAGCAAGGTCGAACATCCTTAACCCAAGCCCCACACACTGCATCGCAAGCCAAGCAATCCCGGTCACTGTGAATTCCATGTGAAAAGCAAACTTCTTAGCATCTTAGCGGTCTGTTGAATGAGTTCAACAACACAAGGATGACTTGAACAGTGACCAGCATCACAATCGGCCGTCCGCGTGAGTTGAAGCCTTGCAAGGGCTGAGGATGCGGCTGGGGGATTCAGGGTATAAGGGGTTGCCTGGTATAGGGATTGAGGTTTGGTTTCTTCTCCCCAAATGAGAAATGTAGTCCTCCCTCCGAAGGTGTACCCGTACCGGGTGCCGAAAAACGGACATGTACCTATGTATCTTATATCTGACATAGGAACGTCGGGAACTTTTATCGCGAGGCACTGTAGAACCAGCGCCAATGTGAGATGGGGAACTCAACTAACTTTTCTTCTGGACAAATGGTATTCTGTTTGGCCAATCTGCAGGCAGGCAACTTGTGTTGATCAGTGAAGCTAAGCCCGTCCATTTCTTCACCTCAGCAACTCGAGTGTACCGACTACACTCCACAGCTCTGGTCCAATAGCAAGGGTCTTGTCGTCCAATCAAGGGATGCCAGTGCTAGTGGGAGGTCACAGTCAGCAATTTCCTGCCCGGACTGTGTAGGTACACACTTTTATGCTCAAGCCCTATAAGTTACCATAATCTCCATTCAAAAGCCCAAGGATTCACAAGCTGCGCCTCCATGCAACACTTGACACTGCTACATAGCCGCTACATTCCTGGCTCCAGGTGTTCAACAGAAAATGTTCAGACTGTTCCAGCCAGTTTCCGCCACCACCGATTCCTTGTGTCTGGCACCGGCCGCGCTTTGCTACTTTGATATGCTTGAAAGTGTCCCTGCCACACGCAATGACAAAGTTGATATTGTCCGCGATGTTCTCAGAAAACAATTTCTCATGTTCTGGAACTGTGCTTTTTTTGTTCATGGCTCAAGCATGGCGACAAAAATTGGTGGTAAGAGCGCAGGGCGGTTCTGGTATGGGTATCAACAACGTAAAAGACGTCCATCATTCTGCAGGAGTTCGAGGCTGAACTTTGACTCCTGCACTGCACATCTCTACTAACTTCTGCAATCATATCATTTGGAATACGAATAGTAATTGTAAAAGTAGTCGTAATAATAATGGTAATAATAGCCTATGGGTTGCTCCGTTCTAAGGCAGCATGTAATTCAGGCCTCAGAACGAACAAGCGAGGCTGTTTTGATTTTGGTGTCACATAAGAAATGGACGGTTATAACTTAGGAGGAACCCCCAGCCGATAATAGTGGTATAGCAGGAATATAGTAGGACCTATAGTCGCTATAACCTATCTAGTATGTGTTTGGCATGTATGTTTATCGCTCCTGCAATTTATCGCCATTCCTGCGCTTCAGCAGCAGGCTGATTCGCAACTTTGCAAGTGATGATGCTGTAGCTGCCGCTGCTTACTGAGGTTCTCTTGAAGAACATGGTATTTCCGGGGACTCAAGAAAGGGAGTCCGTAGGGGTAACTTTGAGAAATTCCCATATGGCAGCCGTGGCATGTGCTGCCTAAAGCGTTGCCCAAGTCGCAGCTAGAAGAAGGCTGTGGATCCAAGGCTCATCCTGGAAGCTGACACTTTATGCTTGAAAGGATCTTGGGTTTTGGAGGGTTTGGGTTTGGGGTCAGGGGTCTGGAGTTCAGTGAAGGCTTCTTTGCAAGGCTAACTAAATCAAGGGCAGGCGATCCCGACACTTTCTGGCACGCCAAGCTCGCCCCAAGACATAGCACAATGGAAAATGATCAGACTTCGGCTCCTACTGTTGCATGCATGGACCCGCCTCCTTTCCCACAGACTGGTGCCTGGCTGTACCGTCCAGGTGGGCCAAAGCCTCTGTTGCTGCATCCGAGTGAAACGTGAGACATCTCAACCTCGGGTAAGTGGAATACGTAGGACATATCAGTTTTCTGGGGTCTCTCACCGCCTTTCTCTGGCAAAAGGGCACGCAAAGGACAAACCACTGTTGGAACCTATTTGCAGCTGAGGTAGAAACATAACAACAAAGTCAGTGGCCAAGCAAGTCCAGGTGATGTTCCCAGAGCTTCGTGTTGGAACGCTAGCAACTTTTCCGTATGAGCTCCAGCGGAAAGAGTGCAAGGGCTTCATTAGGGCATGTGGCAACAAGCAGCTCCATATGCCTGAGTTGGGCCTCTCCATGAATCCTGAAAAGTCTTGGGTCGGTCTACACAAGGTTTCTGTGAACTTGGATGCCATAATGGCTGGTAAGTCCAGGTCCATGACAGCTTCTATGCAAAAAACATAGCTTTTGATTCTTTACATGCGGCTATGCCTCTGAATCATTCTCAGCAGACGTCCCATCATAAGATAGCAACAAAGAGGCACTGCAATTCAGAGAAGTCGTATCTGAATATTTCTTGGGCAAGGATGCATGCTCACGTATAGACCAGCCGGAACAACAAACGCAAAGGATCCAGTGCATCATACCATACAAGAAACCATGTGCTTTGAACACGTCTTGCGCCTTCTAGTTGCTTCACGAAACCGTAGCCCCTCTGTACACCCCAAACCAACGTTATGTCAAATGAGTAGACTCTTGAACACAACTTTTGATAGGGACGTTTAGACAAGCATCATGCATCATCAGTCTAACAATTATCCGTTTTTGAAGTCCGCGGTGCCGGGAAGCGCTTCCGGATTTTGGGCTTCACCACTGGAGCCATTGACATGTAGGGCGACTTGGCCTGACGAGCAAATAAATACTCTTCTGGGAACATTGTCAGTCGATATGTAGGTTTGCGGATAATGAGGATTATTTGGAAGCACTAGTTTCCCGCAAGGACTACGCAGCAATCATCGGATGCTAGTTCTCAAGCTGGAAGCAATTTTTGGATCTAGCGCATGTCGCAAGCCAGGAAACAACATTTGAATTCCAGCGGCTGCCTCGGGTTGTTCTGGTAGTTTGTTGCTGACTGCATTATATGGGTGCTGAGATTTCTTGAGCGCTGAACTCTAACTCTTACCCAATGCCAGACTGATTCCGGATCCCAGGTTTGGATAACGTGCACTGGATCCACTGGTTCAGAACGGAATACACCATGCCGTCACTTGTTGCTTTGAGGGTTCACTCGCAACCTCTCCGAACAAGCATGTGATTTCGAATTTTTCAAGTAGCCTGAGGATACTCACAGAAGCAACTTCTGAAATGATAGCTATGTATAGCCAAATCACCCGGACCTTACCTTCATCACAGCAACATCAGACTCGGTTGCGCTACGAGCAAATGATTCATTGAGTGCATTTCAAACACTAGCGATGCCCAGGATTCAAGGTTTTCCAGTAGTTGTCTTCGCTGCGAACGAGCTCCCTAGAAGAAACTCCAGCAAGGATTTTCGAACGATCCTTGCAGCTCCTCAAGCCTCAAGCATCTGCTCCCCAAATGCTACACAAGACATCCTACCTCAAAACGCTCAACCCAGCTACGTCCCAGCTTTAAGATCGCTTCAGAAAATGTCGCATGGCAGTCAAACATGGGATTGCTCAAAGCTTGCCATCAACAACTTCAACTTGGCCTCGTAGCCGAAAACCGTTACGAGGTCCTGGCAGAGGTAGGGTTTAGGGCTTAGGTGCATGTGCAGGACATGCAGCTTAGGTTGGAGGCTCAGAATTTGCATTGCCTGGGGCAACGAGCGTGAACAAACACCAGAAGCACAGCTGCAGTTTTGCCATTCAATTTGGACAGGTGGTTTCCAGGACTTGGGGGTTCCTTTTTGTGAGCCCCTGGGACCCTAATTTTCACAACCCGACTTGTGTATCTGTCTTCCAGGAGCTGAGAAATGTTTTTTTTTGAATCTCTCTCTATGCCAACCTTACATTCACAAAACCTTTGGACAAACCAAGTGCGAGCTGTGTGGAACATCTGAAATGGTTCTGTATACAAGGCGTAGAACGACCCCAAACGAAGCATATGAGCACTGGAAAAAAAAGACGTGTTGACCTAAAGCTATGTAGGGCATCCTAAACCTAACTTTGAATTTGATACCGAAGCTGGAAGCCCCCACCCTGAAGCAAAGGAGGCCGCAGAGCCCTACATCATCGCCGCCATCCTTACATCCCTCGCCCTGAGCCAAATACCGTCAGGCCAGGAACCTCATCAGCCACCATGGGAGCGACAGGTCGATACCACTCCCGATACCTGGGCTTTGCCAGATGAGATCTTGGAGTTTGGGATTTTGGAATATCAAAATGGTGCCAGAGTTTGTGCGCTTGGTCAAACTTCAAGCTCCCAACTTCTCTTTGCAGCCAACCAGATACAAATTCTGCCCGAATCAACATGTGGTCGTAAACAGCCCTCATCAACGCTGTGAGAAACTAACATCAAAATCATCGTTCATATGTGGCTGCCAATCGATAAAAGGCATCCCGAAACAAAAAGCAGAACAAGCAACCTGATATTTTCGGTGGTCGATTGTTGTTTTTGGTTCACATTTACGAAGACATTGGGAAGTTGATTATTGGGGATGATGCAAGGACTGCTATGGGGATCCACTCCTCCATTCCCTGCAAGCCACCAGTCAGCCCTCAAGATGCCAAATCGCTGGCCACACTGAATCTGCAGGGGTTCCCCTTACTACCCTTCTATACTGGCCCCGGCTCCCCGCTAGTTAGGATTAAATCAGCCTGAAGAATCTCTAAACAAGCCTGAGTAAGCGGGGAACCCCAAGGAACCCATGACATCATATCGTCGAGCTGCTTGAGCCGGTTCATTCGGTCCTTCCGGCGGGATGTGCAGGAAGCGGCTCTTGCAGAAAATTACTGGAGGTTGGCAGAGAACGGATCCTGGTAGTAATCCGCATATATCTTCTTATGCTAGTTGCTATGTCTTGGTTTTATATAACCGTCAGTAAGCAGAGGTGCGAACTTGCTATCTCACTAGTCACAGATAGGTCTTCTGCGCTGTGCAAACTCAATAATCGTCGTGAGGTCCACGTATCAGAGATACTCTACCGGGAAGACGCTGACAACGACCTGGTGCAAACCCTTGCTAGATGCTCGCAAACACGAATCGAACAAGTTCATGCCCCCTCATAGCCTCGAGACCTACAACACTGGAAGCAACCCATGCCCTCATCCTAATTTGCTGTATCCTTGAGCTCCGGGGAGTCAGGCACAGCCAGGAGTGATCGATGACCCAGTGCCCTGGGCCCGAACCTCAGAGTCATTGGCATATTGGGGCTTCTCAAGTAGAGCTAGCTTTGTGGATTGAGGTTTCAAAAGGGGTGATAAGGACCTTGTGACAGACTGTAAAGCGGTAATTTGTAAGAAGCTATCATAATGTTCTATTCATTTTGGGGTCAGACATGTGGGATTAGGTGCTGGAATAGGGTTCTGGGATCCCCTGTGCTTTGCAAACATGTACAGGAATGTACGATTGGTTTTGAGGGAGAAGACTGTAAAATTTGTGCCCTCTTTTTCAAACTTTCGGTCAAATCACATTGTCTCAACACACGTTGACATCATCCGCTTCATGGGAAGCTGAGAAGCCGCACAGGCTTTGCGACGGCTGTCTTGGAACCCCAGTACCACTGTCAAAAAAAACGAGTGCTGAAGTCTGCTCGTTCATTTCTGCCGCTCCTGCCTCTATGCTTGGTAACCGCAAGGCCTTCAAACCAGGATCTGGAATCTTGATTGTGAACTGATCCTAGATCTCAAAACGCCAGATGTTAGATCCTGCAGTGTTCATAAGAATACACCCTACGCCCAACCGATGCCAATGCCACCTGATGAATGAGAGTTTTGGGATCTATGAAGCCGTCCGGGTCAGTTTTAGATCGGGGCATGCCAGAAGACTTTCCCAACCCCAAAGAAACTCACCGAAAAGGATCCCCTGAAATGCACCATCTCAAGACACTACTAGATATCAAGCAGCTAACTTTATGGGACCTGAGTGAAATCTTTGCATTGGGTCCTTTTAGGTTTTGCTTCTTGGCTACTTGAGGCTGAGATACTCCTGGCGCCCCCGGACGACAGCGATGATGGGCGCGTTGGTTCGCTCTGGCGCCTTCAACTCTGCGACTCGGGGCTCTAACGGAGAGCACTAACTCTGAGGCACATCTGAAGAAACTATATCTACAAGTGTTTCAGAAAAGGACTCGGCTTCCAACAATATCGAAGGGTTCTATAAGAATGATGCTAGTAGTTTCAACCCTCAAGATCATGCCAGACAGTTGCTCCTTCGAGGTTTGGCAGAGGCGCTTGCAGTGTTCCGTGGGAAGCAGTAGCCTTTCTAAGCACAAGGTTCTGACTCTCTGGTGAATGGAAGCTTAAGCCTGAATTAGGGCATCTAAGTTCTTGGACGTGTTAGTTATGACTAAGCAAGTGTATCCCCCAGCTCCGCAGCAACTGTTTCCCAAGGGCAGCAAATGCCAAAGGGAATGATCTCAACACCCAGCCGGCAGCCTGAATCGCAGATCCCAGACCCCAGAATGTCGACCCAGACATGCCCATGCTCATCCCTCAAGCCAGAACCCCGGTAGAGATACATGCGAGCGAGAGGTTGCGCACAAAACTGTCCAGAGAACGGGGGAGACATAAACACGGGCCCGCAGTGAAAGAGCCATCCAATAACGATTGAAGGCAATTCCCCATTTACAGACATCCTCAAAATCCAGTTGTATGGAATCTCTAAGTCACATTTCAAAGCTACTCTGATGAGGCGCTTATGGCACAGCATAGCCTCCAAACATGCCAACATGAATGCTGCCTCAATCTTTGTAATCATGCAGCCTGCTGAAGCATGCTGAAACTCCAAATCAAAATGACAAATTCAAGCCCGAAACGCAAGTCCTGCGCCCCCAGCCTGACGCCCAAGCCCTAGACGCCAAACATTCTCTAAATATGGAAAGTTCCTCGGCCCGCCAGGCTGGCCCTCCAGCCAGAAGTTCCGCCAGATGCTCTACCTGATGTTCTGAAAGTGAACCCTGGCTCAAACTAGCTTTGTGGGGCTTAAGAAGGTTGAGAGAGCACATGGTGTTGAATCGGTACTCCCCCATAATCACTAGGCCCTCTTTGAATGGGCCTGTGCAAGTGCTAACAACAAGCACCCTACATAGCTGAAAACAGGTAATACTGGCTTACTGCCACTGTTTATATACCGCAGCACAAGCATACTGATCTCTCAACTCTGCCATAAATTCTGAACAACCTGCAGAGATCTTCAGAGCTTTCAACCGTGAAAACCCTCGTGAGCCTGAATCATTTTCACTTGCAGGTGCCGGGTTGATGCCACAACCGGCCCACATTTGAAAAGCTGCAGGCGTGGACACCACTGAAACCTGTAGAAAACCCTTGCCCAAAATAGCACATGAACATGTCTTGGGATTCTTGAATGTCTTCGGAAAAGTTAACTAGCATACCTTCTGCACGGAGACCAGTCGTTACGGTTCCGTTGAACACGAAGAAACCTACAGCACCGCATGCCTGTCCATCCTTAGCTATGAAAGACAGCACACATAGAGACGAGCATCCTGTATAAAAATCACGTTAGCTGAGATGCTCCGCCAAGCGCCGAAAGCTTTGCAGCGCTCCATGTAGCGGCCTTACGATTACTGATGCAGCAAAGTAGATGCCGGCCTGCAACGTTACTAAGGGAACCACAAAGTAGGAAACCCGCAATAAAGTCCAGGAAGCACTCATAGAATCCCGTCTATCTGGAAAAAGCACTTTGCTTTGAGAGACCCATCTTCACCCTAAGCAGAATTCGGGTAAGACCGTCGGGCTGAATCTTTTCTATCGCCGCCTTAGGCAAAGCGTCTGATCCAGAAATAGAGGCGCTAAGACAAACAGCAGCTATCTCACGGAGCTGGAAGCTTCTGGTGGATCTTAGGCTGCAGCTTAACTTGAGACATGTCCATTCCTGGATTCAAGGAGCATGGCCTACAAACCCAACCTCCAAAACTTTGGAAACCGTTGCCCGTAAAGTCTCGACCTTACATCCCACATCGCAGATTCACCCTAAACCCTGAACCCCAGACCTAATAATAGTAAAAGTAATAATAGTAATAGCAATAGTAATAGTAATAGTAAGAATAGTAATATTAATTGTAATAGTAATAGAAATAGTAGCTCAAAGCCTGCTCCTCCAGCTCTTCCTCATCCCAAAGGCCTCAGTACAGCTCAAGGAGGCAGGTTGCTTGGTCTCCCTATCCGGAAGTGTGCTTAACCGTCAGATTTCCAAAATGCTGCTTTAAGCGTTCACCAGCTTTAAGATATAGGATGAACCCGCGACAAGGGCTTCAAACTGCAAATTCAGCCGCGCAGCGTTAAAAAGCTGTTTGCAAGCGGAGGTTGTAAAGATAGCGGGATGTATTACATCCAAGAGATACCCTTTGAAGCTGGCAGACTGAATGGTGCCTTGTTTTTGTGCGTACTTGTCGAAAAGCCAGGAAACCTGGCGAAAACACCAAGAATACACTGGGACCTAGGTGATGTTGCGGATTTGAGATGCAGGTTTGAGACGTTGAGCCTGCATGGTTTCAGCAGTCAGTCGTGCTCTCGCTTGCGAGCAGGTTCAGACACAATGGGAATGATGTCTGGGAGTGACAACGATGCAAGAAGAAAATGACCCATCCTCTCCTCCCACTCCAGAATCCACAAGCGGGACAATCTGGACTACCGGAATTTGGCTGCAGCCAGCACCCACAAAAGCGCCTGTGCTCAGCAAATCTCTCTTGGGCGCATACACTCACATTCCCCCAAACAAAGTTGGGAGGATTGTCCACAGGACCACGACAAATCTCTCCAGTTGTGAAACAAAACGCAGTGAGGACCTCATCCTGACTTCCAAACCCCTACGCAGCAAATATGAGACTGCAGGATAGGATCCATCCAAATCTCAAGCCCCCAGCACTAATCACAAACCAAAAGCCCCATACGCCTCGAGTTTTCAAGCAAGCCCCTGAGGCAAACCCAAAGGGCTAAAGTCAGTAAGCACTCCAGAAGGGGCAGCTGCACAACCATCCTGAATCTCGCCCATGCTTGGCTGGGAATGGGTTGCAAGGATTCTTTTGGGGATTTTTCGGGGAGAACTCCATTCCGTCCCTTTCCAACTAAGCATAAGCAGTGTAGCCGCCTGGATAAATACAAACTCTATTGCCTCATAGCATTCTCCTTGCATAGCTTAAGTCCATTATACCCCAGCCCTTATTCTTATTCTCGTCAAAGTATTACATTGGGGTTATGTGCGGATAATGGAAATTATGCATGGAAACTACTATAATGGGCTATATATGGGGGGGGTTTAAGGTTACAGTAAGCAATGCTGCCCAAGGTGCGGAAGCCGAGGTACTGAAGGTGCTGGGTGGAAGGTGGCAACAGTGCCCAGTGCCCTGCAGGATTAAGGTAGGTAACAAGTGTTCACAGCTGGAGGTTTCCAGAATTAGGGGGTTCCCGGATACTATGCAACTCCTCATTAGAGGGACGCCCAAAAATGGGACTCCCAATTTCCGGAAGCCGGTGTTTCGCAGTTCTTGACATCTTTCAGCTACAAGCCTTGTTCTGCATGACATCCAGGACCATGTTGCCATACTGCGCGCCCGCCCAGATAACTGTCTTCTTACCATGAAGAGCACGGAGGAGCTGGTTCTGAAGTAACTCCAAGCCGTTTTTCTTTGAACAAGCTGTCAAACAAAGCCCACCCTTATTCCGTCTCAAACGATCGCTTTGTTGAATCCTTTTAACTCTAAGCCCCAAACCTCACGCAAAGAGAACTCCCCAACCTGCCACTGCCAAACCGCAGTCGTTGGGGGCATTTGGGACAAAGAAGCCCAGTGAACGAGGTCGGGCAAAGGTCTCGAAGACCTCGGATCTCGTGGGCTAGGATCCAGTCTTGTGCTTGCAGGGCCGTCGGGCTTAGGCTTCACTGTTCAAGCATGAACTACGACATCCTGCCAAGGCCACATCGGGGACTTTAAGGTCTTAGGGTTCTAGAGCTTGCAGGTTTAAGGTGTAGGATTCAGATTGTGCAGTTTTTGCGGCATTGAGCCCAAAACCCAATATTTACTTGGAAGGAAGACCTTGCAAACAGTCGCATGAGTCCAAGCGCAATTTGCATCCGCCAAGAAGGCACTGTCAACTCCATGAGAAACTGTTCTCCATACGGACTGCTTTAGAAGGCTAGTCCAGTCTGCGCCGATAAGCAAGATGTCCAATGAGGTCATGACCCAATGGCACACAAGTTGATGGAATGCTTCAAGCTGGGAAGTATTCGAGCCCCTTCTGCTTTGCTGTGCTCTCCTTTGCGGCCATGGGCTTATACCAGAGTTCACTCAACCCCTCTGTTGAAGCAACGCTGCCGCACATATGAACCCAAAGTGTAATTGCTAAGCATACTGCAAAATTCCTAAACACATTGCCCTGAATCTCATAATCAGGTTCTAAGTCTACAGTGTCGATTCCAGTGGGGCTACCCTATGTGGTAGCCTGGTTTGTGCCTCGTGTGGCAGAATCACTTGTGCCCGTAGGCCTTGCTTCAGTGCTGCATGCAACTCTGTGTCCTGTTCATATCGAAGTGCTTGAGAGGTCGACCAACTGAGAAATTCCTTTTGCTTTTCTACCTCTTCCCGGACACACTATTGTTGATACCGTGATACTTCGCATGCTACCCGTAGTAGCTCTACTAGTCAGAATAACAACTACAGCAGTACGACGACGACAACAACGACGACGACTACTACTGCCACCACCACTACCACTACCACCACCACTACTACTACTACTGCTGCTACTACTACTTCTTCTTCCACTACCGGTAATACAAGTTGTACTGATACTAGTACACGCAAAAGCTTCTTCTAGTACTGGGTGTTCTGTTTGTAAAATTCAGCTAAATTCATGACCGAAGACCAATGCCGTAACTCCATTTGTTCGCCTTCAACTAAGACCGCGGCCAGCTGATTGGCCAGCACATTCAGGGCGCAGCCGCCCGTGAATACAAGGCCCTGACGCCAATCATGGAATTCAGAAGTGCTACTGAGAGATTATATGCTTTTTCATGAGCGCAGCATCTATGCTTGAGTTCAAGGATATGGTGGGGAGCTTTAAAAGAAGGCGACGCTCCTTTTGATTCGGGGCGACTGTGCACCGTACTCCGCTGTTTGCAGATATACCTGCCGGGGCCCGCTTTTGGAACATACAGTTATCATTTCGGTTATTCAGGCTTTATGATATGGGCTCGGTCCAGGCTTGACAAGACGGGTTTACAGAGTAGAGGGTTCTGGGTGCAGGTCTTTCCACTGGGAGTTGCTGTGCTAGCCATCACCACCCAGAAGCTCCAAAAGCCTTTTCTCGCAAGTGCAAACCTCAACTCTACAAAACCTTGGCAGCCTTCAACCAACTCCAGTTGGGGCTTTACTTACGAGGGCGTACTGCTCAGACAGTGTCTGGTGGCGAACAAAGTATCTGGAGGTGACATCTGAAGCACGGACCTTTTCACTAGTTTTGTTAGCAACTGCGTCATGAGGACTTCAGACCACTGGCAACAAACAAGGTGGTCAATGGACGATGTCATCAAGAGGTCAGCCACAAACAGGGCAGACTTCTTGCACTGACCAAAATGCTCACAGTAAACACATCACCGCTGAGGGTCTCAGGATGTGAGTGCCACCTACAATCAAGCTGGCATCTCGAACCCTGCATGTAACGCAGTGGCACCTGAAAACTTGATGCAACCAAACAATCTCTTTGGAGCACCCTCAAACCTCTGAAGCGTGCTTACTTGCCGCCAAGGCTTTCACCAACTCTGTGGCCATGCAGGGCAGCAGACACTCCAAAAACGAAAACGGTCGAATTAAAGGATGCATGCGATTGGGAATTATGTTGTGGAGAACACCCCTTTCCCAATAGTGTGAACCGCTTGAGGGACCTCAAGTCTCTCAATCTCATGCATTCTCAACTGCAGGACACCATCCTTGCCAGGGGCAGTCCCCTCTGGGGCCTGTATAGGTCACGATACTCTTCTGAACCGGAACAGTTGCCCTGAAAACCACAAGGTTAGGGATTTTTCATTAAGAAACAAGGATTGCAGCTACAGTTGAAGACAGGGTCTCTTGGGAACCATGTGGTGATACTCTTTCCAAGCAACCACGCTCTTGGAACCTTTCAATCTGAAAACTGAACCCCTAAACCCTACACCACAAAGCCCAAAGACCCTCAGCCTCAAGGACAGAAGTCCAACCAAAATCCCAAATGCTGAACCTGAAACTGCTGCAGACTTAAGGGGCCTCCAGTCCTTCCAGATGTGGTTGCAGCTCCTCGGACCCCAACCTGATAGTGGGTGGAGGACATCTTGCACCAGGCTGCATGCCTTAAACACTAGGAAGTACAGAGTACTGGGGATCATAGTTTGTGCAAGCTTTCCTTCATCCACCGTAATTTCAGGGTGAGAAGTCCTAAGAGTTTAGCACAGTGCAGTGTAAGTTTTTGTATGAACTTTGCTACTGGTCTCTTAGCTATTGCAGTGCCATGATCACTACTGCTGCAACGGTTGATGTGTGTAATAATTCTGACAAGCAGACATTCTGTTCAGGAAGGTCCCAGCAATCCAGTAGCTTTTAGAGTATGTTCCCCCCAACTAGCACGGAACCGCAATGTAATCCTTTTGTGGAAGAGTAAGAAATCTGTACATCGTAGCTTGTTGGGTTCCAAGTTAGGTTGGGGGAGTGCAAATGGTATATGACAATCAACATGTTCAGGAGTTGGTGGTGAGGGCTTTGTGCATCAATTGCGCGCCATGAAACCCTGTGATGCTAAGTATGCTACCAGTCTTAGGACATGCAGGGGCTAACACACTGTCCGGAACAGACTTGCCACTCCTTTCTTCCACCAAACCCCAGAGTCCAAGAAGCAAGGTGCGGAGCGCACTGAGCATGGTGGCCTCGAACTCCTGTGCAAATATCACGGACTAGTTTTTAGGGTCTACTCCTTGGTAAGGAAAGAAGTGTATCCCCTGCAACATGGTTTCAAGCGGTCCATACTCCAATGCTCTTTAAGTTGGCTGCTTCTCACAGCCTTGCTCACGTTCAAGTCGTAGACCTCGAAACCATTGGCCTTGATCCTTCACAGAACTGTCCAACCTTCCTTCATGGTCTAAGCCCCAGACCCCGACAAGCCCAAAAACCAAGGGCAGATCCCAAGCTCCTTCTGTATGATTGCGGCAAGAGCTCGCTGCCTGAAGCGCCAAGGTCTCCCTTAGGGTTAAGGGTTCGGTCTAGAGTTTAGGGTTTGGGATTTGAAGGCTTGATTTTAGGGCTTTGGATAAGGCATCTTGACTGGAAATCCGGGGTTTCAGTTTACAGTACGGCTTTGAGTTGAGCACAGGGTTGTTTGAAGGCATTTTCAGAGCACTTCAGCTGCTTGATTGCAGGTTCTTGGGATTCAGCTTCCGCAGCTTACCATATCTCCTGTTCTAGTTCAAGTCGAAATCTACTAGGAAAAATAGATCCTCTCGACTGCTTTGCCCCAGAATTCCTACGAAAATCCTTGACCACTTCTGTGGCCTTGCTTCACTAGAAAGGGCCCCAAGCATTGCACAAGAAGCCACCCGTAAAAAACCCAGGAGCAGAGTTCTTCCTACACCAGACTCGAAAAATCCGGCTTTCGGCATTCAGCGTCCGTGGGCTGCTGCAACGCCATTGTCTCAGGCTCAGCTTTTGAAGCTTAGCTAGGACTATCGTGCCTGCAGAGAACCCATAGGACACCAAGAGATAATGTAGCAGGAGTCTCACTGAACTGCCAGCATGCAGGGGCAAGTGTTAATTCAAACTTGAACTGAGGGCTGTCAGCTTGACGTCGAGAGGTCCAGTAAACACGACAAGCTCGTAAATGCAGCAATTGCTGAGCCGACTTCTACGTTGTGGATACCTGCCTGCATGCCAAGATTTCCGGCAAGCCCTAACCAAATCAAAAACCGACAAACTCCAAAGTCTGACATCCCAGAACCGACGAACCCAAACTCTGAAGCAAACTTACAACATTCCTACCTCACTACCCCTCCCAACCGCGGGTTTCCTGCAAACTTTCAGGACTGTGGGAGTCAGCCCCCTAAGATGTTTCCTCATGATCAAGAACTTCGTTTGGCATTCTCTCGGCCAATTTTAATCTTGTCAGCTTCTTCTGGAGTGCGGGATACCATTGAAGGAGGCTTCCTGGTGGTTTGTAGTCATCAAGGCTATGTGATGTATTCCTTGACTCACGACTAATTCCCAGTAGGTTGAAGGAGGTGTATTATAATCCATCAGACTCAGAGTTTGCAGCCTGGCAGCTCTTCTACACTGCCGCATGCAGCCCTGAGAACTCCAACAGGAACGTTCTCGAATCCTAGGGCTGGGCTTATTATGGAGAATTCCAACCCCATTTTTTTTTTGTTGGGCATTGTTTTCTATACAAACCATCACTTCAAGGAGGGTGAGGGTGAGATCGTTGTAATTTGCCCGGCTGACAGGTTTGACGCTTTGGGAAGGGTTGACTTGCAGTCTGGGCTTGATGGCTCCAGTATTCATGCACATTATAGTTTCACGACATGGATGTCTCTTGAGGGGCCCTGCTTGCAGTGCCACTACAAAAAGTAGAAACTTGGGAATCCAAAGGCGAAGCGACACATAGAATCTTCTTCACGCTACGCGCGAGCGAAATCCTGGGCCTTTCTTGTACCCTAGAAGTTTAGAAGTCTCTGTGTTCAGTACCATCGATGCCCGGAAAACCAAACTCAGGAATATCGCTCACAGGATCAAAAAAAAGCAAAACACATCCCGAGTGTGGCAACTACTTTCAGGGTCAGGGGGACTTAGTAGGTAGGTTAATAACCCCCATAGCCCATATAGTAACCCTAGTTATCACCATCATTAAGCCTGGACCCTCCAAGTAGGACGGCCCATTCATCAACCAGCCGGGCCACGGTAACGCGAGTAGCTCTGGAAGTAGAAGCGCACCAGAGAGCGGAGCCTTGAGGTTTGTCAGAACTACTAGGAAAAACGTGACAAAGCCTCCTTGGGGGAGGCCTTTCCTTTGTCTTTTGTTAAGACCTAGCTCTCTTCACTTATATTCGAAGATAGGCTTCATGGTCACTCCCGTAAAGCATCCAGCTATCCACCTGCAGGACTAGACCCAAGAAGTGTTGAAAAAAGGAAAGCCTGACGTAAGGGTTTTGAAGAACTGTGGGCTCTAAATGTTGGGCGTGAGCTTAAGAAGCTCAAGGGAAGGAAATGAAGCTGCAAAAGGGTAGTGGGCCCCAATGAACATTCAAAGGCAGACCGAGGACCGAGGAGTTGACCCAAACTCTACCCTCTCTGGCTGCTTAAAGCTCAGGCCTGAAGACCTCCATAGTCAGGCCAAAACAGAATGGGAAATTCCCCTCCTAACAGCCAGGCTACATACACTGAAAAGTGGACACTGGGGGTTTCCACAACTCGGGGGCCCCAATACAGGCCCAAAATACCGTAGTCCTGAGCATAGGAAACCGCAAAACCGGACCCCGAGTTTTGGAAACGTCCAACAGTCATATGGATGAGTATGCAGTAAAGCTGCAAGCCTGCCATCAAACCCCACATGTTAAGATTCTTATGGTCAGCACCCCCGAAAAACAGACATGCATTCGAGAATAGGCCTCAACCCAGAGCACCCCTAGATCTTTATATATCTCTGGATGATCTACAAATCCCCAAGCAAGAGGCGCATGCTGAGTCAAGGCTCATTCCAGTCTTGGGAACTCCGCCCGTGGCCGCATAACCTTAGAAGTTTTACTGACTTCTTTAGTTGAGTAGTGTTTTTTGGTGGTTGAACCTAGTAAGAGAATATTCCTGAGTTAAAAACTATACCCAAAGGAGGATATAATCTTACTCTATAATGGGTACCATAGTATCCCCAAATAAAATACTACTCAGTTGGGGTTTTCTCAGAACAGTGGTACCCTTGAGGACCGCGGGGACTTATCGAGATTACAACAGGAAGTCTATCCTCAGGTTTATTTTTGGTTGATGTTTGGAGAACATCCAAATTTGCTGGCAGGGTTGGTGGAAACAAGCATTTTTTGAAAACTCTGCCCAAGTGGTGCTTGGGGATTGAATCCATGCGACCGAGGAATCGAATGCTCTTTTTAATGATTAAGAATCAAGAAACCATTGGAAAGATGCTATCGGATTGCTGGGCGGGGGCTTTGGTAGTTGTAAAGGTAAGCAAAATCTCAGGAGGAAGGAGAGTACCAAGTGAGAGGCCTAGCTAAGAGGCTTTTGAACAATCCTGAAGTGTTCTTTCGGTCTGGTTATTTTGGCGCGCGCAATGCGAATCCCGAAGCTGGTTCTTGGGCTGCTTCTTGGTACTTGAAGGTTCCTGCGTGCCTGTAAGTCGGGTGAGAAGCCCCCTATCCTGGAATACCACTTCTGACTACCCATGAACCTTCAAGTACAACTCAGATTTTCAGGTGGAGTTTGCCAGCTGGATCACGGGTTCATCTCCGGCTGCTGTGACTATAGGCGGGAATAGAAGGCATGTAAACTCAGCGTCAAAAAATATTGCTATGGCTTCTAGGTGCAAGGATCTCAAATAGCTGTAATCAAATCCTTCCCAGGATTCCTTGTACTATGAGCTATAATCTAAACTCCTCATATCCTTTATAACAATCCCCTAGATTTTCCCCCATATAAACCCCCGTTTAGTAATTAAGACTGTAGTATATACATATGCCTCCGGAAGGTTACAAAGATCCGTTGCAGGACAACCTGGATTGCGTCAAAACGGGTTGGCAGCCTGTTGCCCTAAAACTGTTCTGGAGCTCTCATGAGGGGGTTTCCCAA
Source organism: Symbiodinium pilosum (assembly GCA_905231905.1). Lineage (NCBI taxonomy): Eukaryota > Dinophyceae > Suessiales > Symbiodiniaceae > Symbiodinium > Symbiodinium pilosum. The sequence continues at coordinate 41,515 of CAJNIZ010005535.1, forward strand.
AATTTAAAGGTACCTTTCTGAGATACAGTAATATGAATTACAATACATATATATATATATATAGGGGTCCCCATATTTTGGGAAAGGATCATGGTTCAAGTTGTTAAGTCCAATGACCCCTGAACCCTCAAATAGCATGACTATCATCTGACCTGGCCTCATTTGTTTCTTCAAACACAGCTTGTCAGCTGTAAGCTGCGCTTTTGCAAAGATGTAGGGCCATATCAGTAACTCCAGGGCTCTAAGCACTTGACCGAAAACTTTGTGACTCCCAAGATCTAAGCTCCACTCCAAAGCCCTATGCTACACTTTCTCCTTACTCCTCCTCCTCCCCCCACAAAAACCAAATCAGGCATAATAAGGGCATATTCAAACCTGATTCTGGGGAGAGGGTAATAAAGCTGGGTGTAGTATAGGGCTTCACCTTTAAATTTGAAGTCAAAAACCATAATCTGAAGGTCGAAGCACCCATGAGCTTCCCTGCAATGCTCAGGATCTTCATGTTCTGCACTGCCTGCACCAGCAAATACTTGGGGAAACCCAACGAGGTTTCAGGTACAAGGCATCATACTTTGTTTTCAAATCTGTGGGAGATTTTGGCAGGTGTTGGACTTGAGGGCCGAGGGCTGAAGGTGTTAGGATGTCAGGACCGAAGGTTAAGCGCATGTGCTGAAAATCCTGCGGGAACATCGGGGGATCTGAGGCTGGAATTCTGGTAAAAGCCAGGGACAGGTGGATATGAAATCGATCCTGCCGAAGTCTGTCTGGCCCAAACGGTTCTGAATTCTTACCAGTACTAGTAGCAGGATGCAAAGCTTGACCGCTCAGTCATCACCTCGGAAAGCCGATGTCCAAGCCATGTCCAACCCTGAAATCCTTGCGGCCAGCAGGTTTTCCCCCCCTCCCAAATGACATGGCCTTATCTGTGCAGACGAGGTGCCTGAGTCTCTAGGAACTTGCCCGAAAGTCCTTATGTAAGGTCTTTGCCAGTCTTCAATCCAAAGCCCCTGCTAGCCTGCAGGCAAATGCAAAACTCTTACCCTCCCCCAAAGAGGCAGGCAAGCCAATGCAACCAGGCCTCCGTTTGTAAAAAGACCGTACTCTCTGCAGTCTTTGCAAGACCGGAAATAGGGTTCTGTTTTACTTTGGGCATGGGTGCTGCAAGCCGCCCGCCTCGTGGATGTACTCGCCGACATCGGAGAACCTCAGTTTTCCCAATCCAATGAATTGAAAGTGCAACAGCAGGCGCCATGCAGAAGGTACATGGGGCCCTCGCAAAACGGAACCCTGTGTGATGCGCATCTTGTGAGATGTCTGCTTTGGGGAGATGGTCGAAGAGATGTCCAATGCAGCCAAGGAGTTGAGAGACCTAGAATCCTCAATTTTGGGATCATGCAATTCCGGAATCGTTCTGGTCCTAGCCTAGACCGCAAACCTTAATTTCTTGACTCTCATGAAGGGTCTCCTTTTCTGGAGAAATCGAGGGCAGTCTAATCTTGATAGCCGAAAGGCTCTTTGGCACTTCCCGGCGGGTAGGGCGGTCTGAAACCTGCCCGATCCTTAGTTGGCCCCGACACAACAGTGTGGGCTTCGAAGAAAGAAAGGTTCCTGTCTTGAAGACACCGCAGAAAAAGGTTATACCGTTTTGGAATATGTTCATGTGGTCTCGGTGTTTTGGGAAATCCCGCGCAAACAGTGTGTGGTCTCTATGCAATTTAAAAATTGAGGCAATACGAAGACATGCTCAGGCATGGGAATGCCTTATATGTAAGGATCCCCCACCCCATCACTTTCTGTGCAATGCTCGCTTAACTTACATTATTCTAGAGAAGGTTGCTGCAAGCTTTGAGGTCAATTCACATCAACTCCTGCATGAACCCAAACAAATACACGAATCCTCACTGAGGGAGGAGTACAAGCTACACCCCCACAACCCTAAACAAAAGAATCAACAGATCTATCAACCAAAGCCAACCGAGGATCACAAATGTAGTTGTGGGACTCCTTTAGCCCCGTCACTTCTGGAAGCAGTGCGCCGAGCCTTCGTTGCATATGTTTTAATTGCAGCGGGAGTCGCTTTCAAGATAACACGAGGTGTATTTTAGGGTTTCGTGGTCGTATACAGAGACAATGAACGGTTCAGCGCTTTTCGCTCATGGCTCTTATTCATGGCATGTCTGTATATGTATATATGTATATGCACATGTAGATGGATATGTATATATAAAGGTAAGACTGCCGCAAAACGCAACTTTCAACCTGCTACGAGTCTGGTATGGTGAAGCTCCGTGTCTGTAATCAAGCATGACAGAGAAAGACCATCTTTGGTAGTTTGGCCAGGCTAGATTCCATGTTCACATGTGGTGATTTGTCCAAGATAGGCTACTCTAGGGTACTAGGGATATCTGGTCATTTTCAAGAGAATATGGGGTTCTTTTTTCAGGAATTATGTAGTTAATGGCTATTTCAAAAAAGCATGTGGGAATCTTGTAACCACCCTACACCCGCCTGGATTCCTAGCATCCCCATTGAGTAGCTCTGAAGAGAGCCATCCTGTAAACTCGGAACCCTAAAGCCCCAACCCAGACCCCCCAAAGGATCCAAAAAATGGAACCCCCCAATATGAACCCGTTTCTACATTGGGGAAACAAGGGCATTGTTAGGGGGTTCCATTTCTTGGATCCTTTAGGGGGTCTGGGAAAGCGCTAAAGCGCCAAATCCTTCTTCGCGGCCACGTAGCACAGTATACCTCCATCCAAGGTCCATGCCAAGCTGCGCGATTCGGGTCCTTAACGCCAATTGGGTAACAGGTGGTTTCGCACAATGGTGGCCTAGGGGTATATAGGAGAGTCATCTGCAGCAGCTCCATAAGGCTCATGTTGAGACACTCCCATATCACGCAGCATGCAGACAGTACATCACCGCCTCAATCGATTACAAGCCACCCTTCATTTCCAACCATACTTTAGCCATGTAACACCAAATGGAAGAACCTGAAGATAGTTGTCACCAGGAGGAGTTCAAATCCACTCGTTGGGTTTATGGGTTTCGTATTTGGGGTTGGAAGGCCGGAGGCCCTCAACCTTAAGCCTTCATTCCCCAGGTTTCGCTTGCTTCTCGTGAGGATTTGAAAGCAGTGAGAACATCTGAAGGCGATCTACTGGACTCCACACAAATGTATGGGTGTGTTTTTTTGGCAACCCGATAAACAGCTCCATGAACAAATATCCTAACATCGCGACTTCTCCGAATTGTATCATCATGGGCAACCCGAGATGCCTCTGGTAATCCCAATGTTTCCTTAGGGTCTGAAGAGGCTACTCCCGTTTTGACAAACACCTATAAAACTCCTAAACCCTAAACCCAATAGAAAATATGGGCGGTCTTGCACATTTGCCATCTTGCTCCCTTTCTGAATGGGGATCTCTGCCATCCCTACTGTGGATGGAGGACATCTTGGACCTCCTGATACTACTACCTGCCTATACCATGGAGATCACGCGGCTTTGGGGGATCCTAACTGGTGCAAGATTCGCTCTATCCTCCGTATACCCTAGGGATTAAACAGATCATGCAGCTTTGGCAAGATTTTCCTTATCCTCCGTGTGAAACAGACTACTCAACTGGATTAAAGGCGCAGCTCTGAACCACGGCCCAGATATACCTCAGATCATATCGGATACTTGCAGCTCTATATACCTGTTGGGTTAGGTTTGGAACTTTAAGATTTAGGTGTGTTTTGGTTGTGGTTTCAGGATTCGGGCTCAAGGAGTCCAGATCACCGGTTTGGCCTCACCTGCTTATGGTTGCTAGTACCAGTGTTGAAGACCTGAAGATGAATTCCGCCAATCTCTTTTCATGAACAGTTTCAGATTGCAAGCAGGATTCTTGGATTTCGTTGTGAAGAATCTCTCACCAAACTTATATGCTTCAGCTCTGACAGTCTGATGAAGCTTTCATGTCAGCCTTGTTATAAGACGCCTTGCTAAGGAACCTCACGAATGGGTACTTGTTGGTGTACATCACCTCATAACTCTGTGTAGTAGGTGGCATTGCATTCTGGAAAGCGCGCACCAAGGGACGTTGAAGCAGCCATCGTTGCCAGCCCCATCGTAGGATACCACCAAGGCTGATCGGAAGGGAGAGTTGTGGAACCCCAGCAGTGCATGCGCGTGATGGTGGTCTAAGTATCGCCATTCCTTGGAAGAATTGCGTCATGTTCAGTAGTGAAATTCACCATAGCCTTTTTTAAAGAGCGTTCTGGGTGTCTCTTGCAGCCCACCTTTCCGTTGACGTTTTTGTGGCGTATCTGAATTCTAAAAGCAGGCTCAACATCATCACTACATCCCGTGAGCGCTCCATGAACTGTTGGAGGGGTCCGCAGGCCAAGGGATGGGCTTCCTCAAAAATGCTCGGAAATCCATGGAAGTGAGGAACTACTTGCACTTGGAGCTCTAGTCTGACTTGCAAACGGTGTTACCTATACTAGGCTCATTAGGGACACTATGCGTGCGGTTATAACCCCGGTTGTATAGTTACTACATTGCACGGAGTTACATCCAACATTTCTTCCCATCTTTCGCTATTGGGGGGATGGTAGACCATCCTGTGGTTCGACTGTTTTCCTTCCATCTACCTGACGATTTGAACCACACTCACATTGACGCCCTGTAAATCCTTTTACGGTGTAAGGCAACTCAGGCTTCTACAGCCCCACAATTTTTCAGGGGGTGCTCAAAAAATCATCCTGGAACAATACCAAACCCAAAACCCTGAGCCCTACCCGACACCGTGAAACCTAAACCCAACACCCTAAAGCCTGCAACCCCAACATCCTGTGATCATCGGCGAGGTGCCCGGGCTAGGTAGAAGCTGCTGATGCACTGCCTTACATATTCTCCCAAAAGCTCACGTGAGGGGTACATGGGAGATACCCTCTGATAAGGGTATATGGAGAGGTGGAAAAGAAAATGGTAAGACCCAGGGTAAGGGTTTCTATGACTCCGAAGGTGCTCACGCGTATTCTTAAAAGCGAGATAGGACACTCTCAGGTTCACTGGTAGTTATCCAACATGCTTCACAAGTGGCATTTTCCATATCCCCTCAATAAGAGGAACGCTGCATGATTCCTACTTGTATCGGACCCTGAGCTGTAAGCAAACCTAACTTAAAACTCCCCATGAGCCGTGAACCACTACTTGTAAATGCATGTGAGCCCCAACCCTAAGTTGCTTAAACATTCAAGCTCTTACTTACCTGACTGCCCCTGAACCCTAAACCTAGACCTCTATTCCTATGACTACACATGATCTTTAAGCAATGGTGGGTCCCAAGGGGCTTTATTGCCATGAGCTCCGCCATAGTCACAGACCAAGGCCTTGCCCGCAGGACGACGATGATGTAGTCAATCTGGGCAGGGCCTTCGGGACACAGGGCCTCAAGACCCTAAACCCAAACCCTAAACCTAAAAGCCTACACGCAAAACCAGAACCTAAATCTTAAACCATGAGCCAAATCTTAAGCCTCAAACACTGACTTGTGGCAGAAGGTTCCGTTTTGTTCATGGAGTTTATGGGGCGTCAAGTCTGAGGACTTGAGGGCTTCTGCCCTTGGTTTAGGGTCTGAGGCATACTGCAGAGATTCACTGACTTCATTTGATCCTAAGTCCTAAGAATCTTGCACCACTTAAGGTCCCCCAGAATGTTGTGGCTCCTAGGGTGAAGGGCTCATGAAGTGTGGAAAGATTTCCTCCATCCACTGCCAGTAGCTAGATGTGGAGGTTTCATGAGCCATGGCAGCATGATAAAACACTAATGTTCACGGTTGAGCTGGTATTCTATTGCTGGAACGTGATTACTTCAACCATCTGTGCAGGAGCCATGGTTGCTTAGAGGTAATGACTGCAATTCGACAGCTTTTAGCTTCAACTGTATGTTTCACACAGGGAGATTTTCGCACAGCGCAGTGTGGACAAAACGTCGAAACCGAAAGCCCAATAGCGCTACACCCAAGAACGCCCACAGCCAACGTAGAATCCTGCCGGGAGTCTTGTTGATTTTATAGAACTGACACTGAAGCTTCTTCAGGTTCACATGCGGAGCTTTGACCATGCGCCGAGCCGTGCCACCACGCTCTTGAAACGAGTCCCACTCCAGTTTGCGAAGCCCGATGATTGCTGTGAACAAGAACTCCTGAAATCCCTATCTTACGCAGAGCCCCCGACAGGAACCTACTATACATCTGAGCCCTTGTAAAGCTTACGTTTCATGTGCTTGATCCTCAACCGTGCCTTCTTCTGGAGCAGTATTCAGACCACATCGCTTGCTGAAGTGCTGCATGGCAGTGTAGATGCTGTTCCTGATTGTAAGCCCTAGCGCGGTCCGTAGCAATCACGGCACCATTGTTAGCAGTAGCTGTAAACCCTCTTATTGTGATCAGACGCTCTTGGGTAGATATTGCCATCCTGTGGGCGTGGTTATTCTGATGATCTGCGTCATGTTGGGGCACAGGCATGGATGCGCTGAGAATCGGATGCGCTGGACGACCATCGACACATTACGCTCTGGGCCTGGTTGTTCTGATGACCTGAAGCTCACGAACATGGAATCTTGTGCTTTGTGGATGGCTGCTTTGGCGATAGGCTGGAACTAACATTGACATCATTAAGATTTAGTCATGTAGACCCGAGACACGGGTGAAATTGAGAGCACGCAGCTGCTGGTGCCACAGGTTTTCCAACCTTGAGCAGCACAAAGTGCGCGGAGCTACACAGGCGCTGCTTCTCCTCCTAATGCTTCTTCTACAGGCACCACCCTAGTACTAGGACGATGAGTAGTATAGTGCATTTAGAATTCTTAAGTAATGTTTTAGTATCATTACTGCTGCTGCTTCTACGGATGCTGCTGCTGCTATTTTGACACCTACAACTACGATTACAACTACCGCTGCGACTCAACAGTTATGAGTGCAACACCACTAGCAACATCATCATATGAGCTGCCAGCTCGAACGTTGCTGTTTATGAGAAAGCAGTAGTCTGCTTCCCACTGATGGATTGCCCATGGATTGTTTTGAGACTCTCCCGCATATAGAAACTTGACTAATTAGGAACATTACCTCCTATGATACTTGTATCAGCCTAAACTCAAAACCCCCAATCCCAAAGCCCAAACCCTAAAGCCCCCATGATGTTCTTTCCACCCAGCTGCCTCAGGCCCATCTTGTTGTATGCCGTGTCCAGTGGGGTAAAGTAGCGGACGTTGAAAAGGCGCTCCAGCTCCAGCACACATTGAACCTGGGTTGCATTACCAGGGCCTAAATGAGGTTGAGGGTCCCTTTGACAGGCTTAGAGGGACATACTTCGAACCTTGGGTTTTGGGATTCAGGTTCGAGAGTCTTGGGGCTTGCAGGTCAACGGTTTGGGCTCTAGGGTTCAGAGATGTAGTCTTAAGGTTGAAGGTTGAGGTTTTGGGGATTTTCGGGGTTCAGGTTTGGGATTCTGGGCAAGGATTCAGGATTTAGAATTCCCAGCAGGAGGCTGTGGATGCGAGCCGCAGTCAGGTGTTGAATATGAAGCATAATACCAAAGTCTTTAATGTCGGACACTGTCCCTGGAAACCTCTAGGCCATTGCTCTGCAGGGAGTTCAGGGCTTCTCTCTGTAGACATCTACGAGGTTTTACCAGCAAAGCACCGAGCTGGCTGCAAGCAGAAGCAAAGACAACGAGTGCAAAAGGCACTTGCAAGTTTACGAAATGCAAGCTGGAAATGGATTCGAGAAGTCCCTACATGAATCCGTCGCTCTGCTTTCTTCCAATCTGTTAAAATAAAACAGATTTCTTGTAATCCGTCTATGGTTGCGATCTCACGTACTACCTACTTGTGTAGGCTCCTACATTCAATCCCTAGAATCCCCCTATATATAAACCCAGCTTCCAATTCATTTTCAGCTGAAATCTACATCATTCTCATCTTTCAGGCTCTTGAACCCCGATCCGGTGACCCCACTGCAAGCGACTTGATCAAACCCTAAACCTTTAACCTGAAAACCCTAAGCCATAAACCTCAAATGAAAGCCCCCCAGCCCTAAACCTTAAGACCCAAGATGTTAGAAGTCTAAGACGTAGCCAGGGGCCTGACCGGAGTTGCTCAAGGCAATACTGGAATCGTGTCCCAAGTAAATTGACAGAATTGAGCTGTTCCATGGCACCTTGGGGTTATCTTGAGGTTATTGGGTTGAGGGTGTAGGATGTGGGGGGTTCGAGGTTTCAGGGTGTAGGCTGTGGGGAGAAGGATGATAGGGTCTGGGTTTATGTAGGAGAAAGATGGACCTCCATCTGTTTTTGAGGGCTGTTTAGGATGTAGGTAAGGATTTAGAACAATGAGTCACAGCATCTGCCGCAGAATTACTCTTCCGAATGTATTATGTCCAGTAAAAGGTCCCACCGCTGAAGGACGCCTAAGAAAACAGACCCATAACGTGGAAGCACCATAGAACCCCTACAAGATCCATAGACCACTCCTAGATACTCGTTCAGACAGCAACTCAAATGGATCATGACCGACATCCTGGACTAAATTTACACTGGGACCTTGTTTCCTGACTTCGATCCAGCGCAAACAGGAATCCGTGCTTTTGACTATCTCTCTACAGTCTGCAGAATGCCTGTAGAGTACATGGGGGTCTCCCAAAATTAGGGGTACTTATTGGGGACCCTACAACAAGGAGTATAATATTTTGGAGTCCATATTGGGTTCCCCTCTTTCGGGAAACTACCACATAATTTCTAGGTTGCTGTTAGGGAACTTAAATTTAGTTACCATTATGGATATACATATGTAGTAATTAACCCTTAACCCTCGGCCCTAAGCCCTAAACCCGATAGTAACTTAAATTAAGTTCCTTAACAGCGACCCAGATTTTGGTAAAAGCCTGCCTCGGGCCGAGGCATCTGCTTTTCGCCGGTCACTTTGCGGAAGTTACCTGTCCAAACTTGGCTGGGCCCCTAACCCAGACCCCCTAAAGGATCCCAGAAAGTGGCACCCACCCAAGACGAACTCATTACTACATTGGGAAAACAAGGGCATTATGAGAGGGTTCCATTTTTTGGATCCTTTAGGGGGTCTGGGAAGCGTTTCTAGCAGGCTTATGTGACACCTCGAGGAGGCAGAATATGATCAAGCTGTTAATGAGTTGGGGCAATATCCGGCCTAAAGCCCATAAAGCCCCATGCCGGAAGTCAATACTTCTTGCCAAGAAGCCTGTGCTGTAAACCGGCGAATTCTCCTGAGTCGATTTTTCTGAAGCCTTTCTGAGAAAAGTACTAACTTGAGTATTGCACCCCCCAACTAACAATCTATAATGAGCTTCACTGGAGGGGCCTCGTATATTTATTGGGCTGTTCATTATCTGTCTGTTCCTCTGTGCCTGCAGCGTAGAAATACTGATATCTAGGACACTCCTAACGCAAAAATCAAGGGCTCTTGGGAGGGGCTCATGCAAGGGACCCCCAGCCCCATTCTCTCAGGTAAACCTTACGTAGAGCTTGCAAACCACCCGACCAATAATCTACAGGGGTTCCCATTGAGGGTCCCAACTATTCAAAGGTTGAAACCGTAGGCCCAGAGAAATCCTTATCTACCCATTATATACCCTATATGTACCCTCAAGGGTCCCTAGAATCCCCCTGAAGGGGCTAAGGGCCCATGTTAGGGGTCGAAAGTTCCAGCCTCACACCCCTATACCCTAAACTGCATGCGAGGTTCCCCTTTAAGCGTCCATTCTACAGTGCACAGAAAAATCTTGAAAACATTTCAAAGGCCAGCCAGTCTCTATCTGCCGTAGCCTCAGGAAAGACGTGGTGGCATTTCCCAGGCTGCCAGCAGCAAAATCATATTTCCTTACTGGTGGTTGATAGTAAATGCAAAAATGGATGCCTATGGTAGCGCTGGATAATCTCCAACGACTCTCGCCATATTCCAGTTTTTTTATGCTCCGCTGAATCTTAGACTCTAAACACGAAATGCTCTGAACACGTAGAAGTTCGCATCTTCTTTTCCATTTCTTACTTCCTTAATATCCACGCCGAAGTCTCTGGAAAGAAATCGCATCCAGGGTGGCTCCGGTGATGTTGTGCTTTGCCAGATAGTATCCTTGCAGCTTTTTCAGCTTAATTGTGGCTGCTAGGGCATTAAGGTACATCGGGACATGAGCGGAGTGGATGTCCAAATCCGCAACTCCTGAAAAGACACAAAGGATACCTACATTCACTCCCCACAGTCACTGAAACAGCAGCAGGTATCGGATGCTTGGGCGTGTATCCACTTCGGCCCCACCATGGCAGGACCAGAAAGCAAGCAGGAAGAAGGCCAGCGTCCGTGCCATGGCGCTCACCCTCAAGATTTAGGTTAGGTTAAGGCTTCATGTTTCGGAGACTTTTCGGGTTAGAGTTGGAGTCCCTTTTTTTTTAACGGGCCTCTGGTGGTTTGAGGGTTTAGGGCTGTGGCTGCTGCATGTAGTTGGTGACTAAAGCATTAGTCTTCCTTAGTAGAGATATGGCTTCAAATTGGGTTGACTCCAAAAACTACAGGCGCAGGAGGTACATCCTTGGAGGTTGTGTTGGGAAGGTTGCATCGAAGGCATGCAAGGCCTGGGCCTAGGCCCAAGAAAGGGCTAGCGTCGGCCAGAGCCTGGAAAGCGCACGAATCACCGGCATCCTTTCATCTATGCAGAGCAGCCTTTGTCATAGCTTACAGGCCACCTGGGAAAAGTAAGTGCGCTCTCGAGTATCTAGCAGAAGAATCAGAATCAGATCTAAAACATGTTGATAAGTCGTGTTTGAGACCGTACGGTGGATGGAAGAGATCGTGACCAAACACATATTAACATCATGTTCAAGGTAGGACCATGTACTGTGGATGGATAGAAGCCTGCACCGCCTTATATACCAACAATCTGAGGATTGCTATGTTATGGGGACCTTACACTCATCCTGAGAGTGGGAAGCTTCTCCCTCATGACAGCCTTTAGGGTTGCTTTTCCATGTAATTAGTAAGGAAGGCAGGGTAGTCCAAGGGGTGTAGGTCATCTAGCAATCTCAATACTCCCTAATCCTCCCTAATACTCCCCAAAAAGTTCCTAAGGTTGCCCCGTACCTACCCCCCTTTGACCAGCCCCCCTTAGGGACGCGGTAATTTGGAGTTTGGGTGTTTAACTTTTCATGGTTTTCAGTTCAGGGCGCGGGCCATTGCTCAACGTTGGGAGCACCTTGAGACCCTTTTGGGAAGCCAAAACAAAAATAGCGATACCGATCATACCCATAATAGTCGGAGAAATCGTAGAAGAACCAAGCATTTCATCAAAATCACCCACGAGGTTCACAGCGCATTCCGCCGCCGCATGTACTTAGAACTGGGCTTTGTCAAAATCGGTCAAGACAAGCTGCACGTTTGATGCAGGGGTTTTTAGCATCAGCAACAACTCACACAACTTGTGAAATGCTGTTGGAGTCCAAGTTGCTTTGAGACAAATCTCACTCGCACTCCGCACACAATAAATACAGCTTGGAGCGCCTGCACGGAAACCAGTCACAGCACGCCACCAGTGAATGTCCCTTTCTGACCTCCAGTCGAATAATATTGCCAATATCTAAAAATCGAAGTCCATAATACGAAGAACTGGTGATGAAGATGATGATGATGATGCTAGTTCATACTACTAATAAGTAATGACGAGAACTATTAATGCTCAGACTTGATCATACAAACACCCAAAAGTTCTAGTGCTGCAGGTAAATGCCGCCATGCCTCGCCTACATCCCTCAGACTCTGCACTCCACAAACAAACACAGGGCTCCTCAAAAAATAGGGGAACTTTGAATGGGGGTTCGTACAATGTAGGAGTCTAATGCTTGGGGGGATATATTGCGGCCGCCTGATTTATGGAAAGCACCATAGGTATGAGACTCCACATTTGTTCAGGCGATTGCGGACTGTAAGCCTGCAAAATTTCTTTCTCCGCCCATAGTACGTCCAGCAGGAAGTGCCTGACAATGCAAACTGGAGGGCTTGTGTGAATCTAGAGTCTAAAGTTTAATGCTTCAGCTGTGGAGGAAGTTTAAACGGAATGTCGTACTTGGGCTCGAGTATTTGAACTTGCCATTTTGGGTAGTCGATGATATTCCAGCCTTTGTTCACACTTCAGTATTTTGTTTCCGTGAAGGACAATGACGATCCCGTGAGTTCAAATCTGCATCTTGGATGCTGGTGCTACCAGTGTATGACTGTCTGCTGCAATGAGCAGAAGGCGGTACAACAACTACGACATCAGTCTGCTGACCATGACGGTGTACAGATCTGGTCTGCTCCAAGGGGCCAGTGGACACCAAACATGCGGAGCTCCCAATCGCAAGCATGTCCCACTCACGTGTGCGTGCATAATCTTTCATGTTTGGTACCTACTGCAGGACACATCGTAAGATTTGGTAGACGCAAAGGACCAGGAGCTCTAATTACAAGCTCATGTCCTCTAAAATAAAAAAAAACCCATCCATTCCTTCTGCATTCAAGTCGTTTGCCATGTAAACTGAAGTCCTGGAGCCTCAAGCCCAGCAACTGCTCAATGTTGGGGTCCAAACATTCATCATAGGGTCTTGGGATATGTGGTGCTACAGCTTATGAGGAGTATACGGGGAAATACCCATGCATTGACCATCCGATGAACCACTATATACTTCTTTTTCAATTCGATTGTCCACTATTCCAACCCGAAAGTCCTATACCCCACGTATCCCTATGCCCATACAGGTAAAGAATAGCACCACTTCTTCACGCTTCTACATTAGTTCGCCGAAGCCTCTCAGCGTGACTGGAGCGATCGTGGTCCACATAAACGGGGCGCAGAAGCCCGGAGGCCTAAACCATCAGAATGGGATTTGGGGATTTTCTTTCTTTCAGCTACTCAAAAGATTATGTGCATATGATTCTGGCTATGAGGAGCGGGCATCGGAAATTTTGCTGGTAGAAGGGCAGGCCTGGCCCTCAGGAAGACTTTGGGGTTGATAAGTATATCTAAGGTAGGCCTGGTTTTAAGCCAATTTACAGGCCTTATAACTTCACCATAACTTTACCTGGAACTGCCTGTGAGGCTGCACGTAGACTTGATTGAAGGTGGTAGGGTTCTTGTTGGTGCTGGTCGTGGTGGAAGCAATAGCAGCGACGCTAGTAGCAGTAGCAGGAATAGCTGCGCGCTTGCTCCGGCAAAGAGCCGTTGCTGTAATTCCCTCCGGTGTATAGGAATCTCCCAAGCATGTTGTATTATGCAACTTGACCCTGCCCTTCCCACACGTGCTTTCTTTGGAGCCATCCTCATGAAGAGCCCCCAAATGGTGACTTAGAGTATTACAAAGGCCCAAGAATCAGTGATACGGACTGATGTATGGTCATCAGCACCATCCTCACTAGATCCTGAGCCCCGAGCACGGGCCAAGCCTAAGATTTTGGACGCCCAGGCAATCCAATAGTCTCTAGCAAAGGAACTTAGCTAGCAGTTCAGGGGATTGGGGATTGTTAGAATTACAAGGATCCTCAGCTTGTAATTCACTCAGGGAGTTTTCAGGAAGGCATTGGATTCTAAAATGACGGTTTGGCAATCACAACCCTTGGTGTGCAATCACAAGCACTATTTTTCCTTGGATTTTCTGCTGGAATTTCCAAAAAAAGACCCCTTGTAGAATCCACCACAAAAATCCCACTTGTAATCCTCATGTGGCCCAGGGTCCCTAAAAGGCCTACTTTCGTGAAATGCTCATCCATCCATCCCTAGGGCTGATGTTCGGCACCCAGTTTTCTCAAACATGTGGGCTTAATGGAAATGTCTGGCGAACATATTATGACAAGCGGTGCTCCTGAAGTTCATTACAAAATCTTTTGAAGGACCTAGGGCTTAGAGTTTAAGGGCAATAGCTCGAACAAAGATCAGGATTGCATGCGTTTCATCTGAGTCCTTCAACACCAAGATTTCCGGAAACAATAAGCCGTAGGGAAGCATCATCCCGAAATCGTACTGCACTTCGGTGTGCCGAGCGGGGTCTTTTGGTGTGGGCTTCAGTGCAGAAATTGAGCAGGCTCGCCAAACCTTCAACCTGAAATCTTGAACCGTCACCTTGAAAGCCACGGCCGCCTTCTTTGGGCCTTCACGAGATTCTCCGCCACTTTCGCAGCTGCCGACCTTATTGCCGGCACTTGAGCAACGATTCTCCGCAGCTTGTATAGAATACTGGACCCAAGCTACGATGGAACTTCTCAAAGTGGGTGGTGCAAGATCTGCTGTCCTTTGAGAGGGTGCCCATACATCAGTTTCCTAGTTGGTTTGCGGGAAGGTGGGGTTTCTTAGGGCGTATGCTTGCCGAATAACTCCCAGCGAGATTTGTAGGTCTCAATTGGACTTTGCGTGCCCTCTCGAGATTTTCGAAGGGTAAACATCGACATGATACGGCGGCTTTCAGTTGGTACTTGAAGGAACAACCTACTTCATGTTGGATCTGTTCTTGTAAGCAGGTTGTCAAACTTAGGGTCATTCGTTTGTCACCATCGTGTGTGGCTACAGCGTCCAGAAAGAGCATTCAGGGCAAAGCATGGGAACATGAAGCTTGACACCCTCAACCCTTGGAATCTTAAACTCTACACCCTGGCGCCCGCAAGCCCAGCGTCGCTTCAAGCTCAAACACATTTCAACTCTGAACCCAAGGCCCTCTCCCCCAAGCCTAAGTGTTAAACTCTAAACCGTTTTCACTCCTCCCTACTGCGGCTTTGGTGCAGTGTGGCTGCCATGATGCGTGGAGGAACCCCAGGCTGGCCTTGTTCTTAATGGTTGTGAGTAGGGAGTGGAGAATAGAATGGAAAGTACTGTTTGCATAGGGGGGTATCTCGAGATGTTTAGGGGTGTATAGGGATATATGAGGTATTATGTATGACAGTGGAGAGTCAAATGGAAAAAAAAAAACATGGAAAAACAATCAGAAACTGGCATCAGATAGTGGTTTATAGGCTCCTATTTGGAGGGTCTCTTGACTTAATCCTGTCTACTCAACAATGGTGATGATGGGGCTCGGAACAGGAGTTCTTGGTGATAGTAAGTTGACATGCTGTATATAGGGCTTGTATACGCTCATCCTCTTCTGAAGTTGCCTTAGACGGTATGAAGAAGCCTGCCGCTACAGCAAGGGTCTTTGCCTCAGGGTTCCAGGTGGGCAGGGCGTGCAGGTGTTTTGAGGTTTTGGGTTGGAAGGGCTATTTGTGCGGTAGTCTTGGGGTGTTGGGATAGGGGAATAGCATTTCAGGGGTTTACGAGTTTTTACTTGGTTTAATGTTCACGACCCTGGCCAGGTTGAAGTTCTACTGCTGCATAGGTGGAGTATGGGGATGAGGACATTCGTGCATAAGACTCGCCTTTTCCACTACAGCAATAACAGTAACCTCTCTTCTAACATTCTGACAGCTATCAGGTTCTACCTTCTTGAAACATGCGTACTATGTGACGTCAAGATACAAAAGGAATGTGTAATGGTATGTGGAGAAGGGTTGATTATCATGGAACAGGAATCACCACTAGAAGTGTAAGCTGAAGTATGGCACCATGGATGGTTTCATGACCAGCCTGCAAGATAAACCGGAAGGGAGGGCAAGAAACAGGTAGGTTACGAAACGCTAATGTAATGCATAGCTGCGGATGTAAAGGCCTGTTCCCGGCTAAAACTGGGCATTGCCTACGCGTCTGAAAGACAGGTTGCCAAGTCTTTGGTGTAGAGCTTTGAAGATTACTGGGCTGTAGGATTGACTCTTGTTGGATGCTCTTTTGAAGTAGTAAGTCTACATACTATCCCCACAAATCTCAACTACAATCCCCAAAAGGTAGACTTACTAAATCAAGAGAGCCTGTAAGTGAGCCCCACGAAGCTCCTCCAGGAGCGAAAAGGACTGAATC
Source organism: Symbiodinium pilosum (assembly GCA_905231905.1). Taxonomy (NCBI): domain Eukaryota; class Dinophyceae; order Suessiales; family Symbiodiniaceae; genus Symbiodinium; species Symbiodinium pilosum. The sequence continues at coordinate 57,496 of CAJNIZ010005535.1, forward strand.
AGGAAACCCCGTGGAACCTCTCGAAAAGCGCCAGAAGCCAACGTAGGGGCTCAAACGGTCAGAACATGGTTTTTGGGGCATACTATACCATAATGATACAAGGCTCAAAGTTCAGCCTTTGCTCTTGCCCGACTGCAGTCTTGTCTCAGAAGCCCCAAGCAAGTGACGACTTCAAACTCTGAAGCTTGAATCCCTGAAGTCCTTGGTGCTTTGTAGGGAATTGTTGAAAAATTCTGGGGACTACTGCTTAACTTCAGACCCTAACTCCTACTAAGCAACAAGTAGTAAGTCCAACCCCGCACTTTGAGGCCTACCAGTACAACCGGAATCGCGAACTCCAACCGCTCCCTTGAAGATGAGAGCACTTGGTCCTTGCTCAACAAGATCTCAGCCAGCAGCTCGAAGCTGCAAAGTATACAAGTTTAGGATTCACAACACAAACTTCTTAAACCCCAAACCTGTAGACCTTTCTGCTGACTCCATCAGCCTTCTAATAACAAAAGGCTCTCACATAGGGGCCCACACTTGATTAGAAGCCACTCAACCATGTGCTCAATTCGTAGCATAACGATTTTTACCTCTTTCTACGATAGATGTACATATACGCATATCTACACTTTTACATGCAACACGGCCGGGGAGCGTTGTGAGCATCCCCCTGTTTTGCGACACTGCAAAACTCCCATGTCATCTTCTCAGCAATCACCTTCAGAAACAAGGCTTCCAAAAGCTGTGAAGCCTAAACCTTCAACCCTTAGCCTGAGTTTACTAGGCCCTAATTTGAAGCTCCCATCAAACGTGACAGGCTTTCAAGAGCTGAGAATTCTGCAGGTGCTGGGCTTCAGGATCAGGACCGTAGGCGGGCAGTCCTGCTGGTGGAGGGGGCTCAGAGGGTTTAGGGTTTATGGCTGGGAGTTTAAGTTTGAGGGTTGAGTTCTGTGGCGGGAAGGATCAGGATTTTGGATGTTCATGGGTAATGGTATGTGCGACTATATGTAGGGCTACAACGCTCCGTACCTAACTTAGGGACTACTATCCCTATGCAACGTTTCCCAGATTTTTCTAACAATCCTATAGACTGACATATCCCCTGTTTCATCCCTCCACCATCCCTCTAACACTTAGGCCCCCATTGCCAGGCTCTAACCCACATGCCTTGTTGATACTCTCTACAAACCCCTTGAGCCGCCGCAAGATCCGCAAAGGAAGCACAATGGTTCATGGGTCTCATCCCTAGGTCTTTTCTAGCGGAATTCTGACAAAGGCGCATCCCCAGCCCCCCCAAATCTACTGCTAGACCATATCTGCCGACATCATTGCAAAAGCCGCATATATCTGTATATCCCCCACATCATCCATATATCAGCCCAATATAACCCTTTGTCCCTAAGCACTCCCATAGCTTACGTTTTACTGGTTGCTGTTGGGATCAGGTTAAAAACATAACATACATTTACTTGCTGGGTCTCAGAACTGCAGAAATCAAAATCATAAACTCATTTATCGCCAGCCATGACCCAGCTTTACCTCAGAGTTTGCAAAAAGGAGTTGCGCCTAGCAGCTGCAGCTGGCGACGGCACTTGCCGCGCCTTGGGCAATGAGGGAGATGTGTCTCTGAAATTTGGGTTTGGGGGTTTAGGGTTTTGGTTTTTAGGGCTTGATGTTCCAGCTTCAGGGTCTTAGGGTTTGAAGTTTAGCTGTCGCAGAAGTTGCAACAAGTCACGATATGCCAACACCCAAACCTACACCTTGCTGGTTGCAAGTAGGGATAGAAGTACTGGAGCCCCATTGCAGACTTATATAATCCCAAGCGTAGGGCAGCTCCAATTTATTGTTCATACCTCCTTCCCTCAGTAAAGTCCAGGAAGATCATATTCATCAGTCTTTAGCTTCTGTTAGGCTGAGGATTCAGAGCTTCTGAAGGCGGGCCTCTGAACAGACTCTTCCTTCATACTAATAGGTGGTTGCTTCTTTAATTTTCCCCGATATGATTCAGCAATGCCTCATTGATAGCAATACATTCATTGAAAGGCCCCCACCTCTAGTTTATGTCCGGGCAAATTGTTATGGCCTCGCCCGACCTGGTTAATAGTGCAAAAAATCCCAAACTGCAGTTCGTTCGTACTACAGGGGGAGCGAATGCTTTGGGTGGAGAACAGCTGCCTTCCCAGAAAGCGACAATTCAAGTCGAGGGTCGGTATGCATTCATCGCCCCAATCACCCCACGCAATAATCATTTCTGCGAAAACCCAGAACCTCAAACAGCTTGCCAAAATGTAGATATCAGCGATCGGCCAGCCTGTGGCAGTAATATGGTTGATGGACAACACTTGAAAGCATGACACCCAAAGTAATATGAAATTTGACTTGCCCAGTTTGAGGTATATAGGAAATTGCAGAATTCCTTCCATCAACAATAAACGCTGTGCAGGCACAGGGGATATTCAAGTGGCCGTAAGCCTGTTCAGACGTGGAACAACCATCTCTGAGCCCCCTGCGCGAGGCCAATCCATTCACCTGCGCCACGGAGAAACTAGGTAGGCACATTCCGCAACACCAATGTTGTATACCGAAAAAAATGCATCAAGCAGGTGGAATGACACAGAAAAGTATGCAGTGTACGGCTAGATTAGAAACAATTAAAGAAGCTCTATAGGCTATTAGTCGGTTCCAATTCGGGTTTTCTCCATGAATCAATGAAGTACCCACTGCGCAGCGATTCCTAGTTCAGGTGACGGTTAGCTTGGCGAGTGTATAACCCCTTCTCTGAAACGTTCAAAGTGCAGCCCCAACAACAATGGTGTTTTTTGGAAAGTATTCATTCTTAGTGGGTGCACGGTTGTTTAACATGTGGTATGGAGGACCTCAAATATGCGCCCTGTCACATCATCAGCCAGAGAGCAGCAGCTATCGAAAAAAAATGGTTCAGGGTGTAACGATGTAGAAATTTTTGGAAACATGAAATGCTAGTCCTTTACCACATTCATTGCGGAACAAAAATTATCTTCCAAAGTTTCCCTTGCAGCGATTTATCACATTGCGAGGGACCATGCAGAACCTCAAGCCTGATATGGTAGTTTTCCTAAAATCAGGGGACCCCAATATAGACCCTAATATACTATAGTCCTTCTTATAGGGACCCCCATAAAGGTACCCCTAATTTTGGGAGACCGCAATATACGCTTGTGTAACTGCTTCAGCATGGCCCCTGCTTTCAGAACCCCCCCCCCTTATTTGGACTTTTACAAGCTTGGGCTAAGTGCTTCAGGATCTTATTCTTCAATGATTCAATGATTGTGTATATATGATTTTCTCAGCCCTCATTCTGGTTTATGGTCTCCCCAAATCAGCACCCCAGATTTGTCTACTCACCAACCTCCTACAGAACTCTGTATATGCTCAACATTTTTTGTAAAGCGCCCCGTACCAGCGTTTCTCAAAATAAGGGTTCTTGGGACGTTATGGGTATATAAGGGTGGTGTTGGAGGATTGTGTGTGTGGCCCGGCCTTTCGATGCAGGGCTCAGCCTCGGAAGCTTGTCTGCAAGCACAATGTTTTAGGACATACGCCTTAGACATGGGGAATTTGGGGTATGCGATCGTTTACGGTTCAGGGTCTTCAAGCGTAGACCTGAGGAGTTTGAAGACTTGGAACTTGAAATTGAAATTTTCGAGCTAAAGTTTTGTTGTAAGGGCTGGAGATTAGGAGTTTAAGGCTTTGGATTTAGGGTTTATGGTTTGAAGTAAGGAAAGCCTCCGAAATTTGAGGGGTATTTGATTTGTGATCTTTCTCGAAACCAAATGCAAGCAAACTTGGCAGTCGCTTAAGCTGCAAACCTCAAATTGCACTCTTAGCTTTAAGAGGTGCTTTGGACTTCCAAAAAAGAGGGGGCTTGTGCAAGCCGTCAGTGCCAAATTAAGGCCGAGTAGCTGAAACCTGCGGAGAGCCTGCAGCGTCAAGGGTTCACCTAGGCCGTGGCATTCAGAGCTGGGGGGCATGTGGGCTGTGAGCTTAAAAGTTTTTTCCGGCTGTGGAAAGTTTTTTCTTTGAGATGGGGTAAATCAGGAGACTAAAAAGAAAAAAACAAAGTCCGCGAGCAGCTGGGTAGGCTATATGATGAGGTCCCTCAAAATTCAAAGCACGTAACAGGAAAGTGGGTCTTTCTCATGCCATCCTTGATATAAGATCAAACTGGGGACCTCACCATCCCCATATTCCTAGGGCCTGAGGGTAACCCTATTTCCTTCCTGGCATGCGTGGAAAAGACAGTGACAACAAGTCTGTTCTAGTGTCTGGGCTTAAGTTTTTTAGCGTCTAGGGTGCTTATTGTTTGAAATGGACTATAAACAGGATTATGAAGGGACAACAATAGCGATCAATTCCCTCATTCCCTTCCAAGCACCAAGTAAGAGCCTTGCCCTACCGCCAGGTCCGGCCCTGAGGATAAACAAGGGAAATTACACATGCCGCTTCCCCACACACGGGAAATCCCAGCCAAACCCAAGGCCTAACTCCTAAAGCGAAAGCCATCCCAACCCTCGACCTTCGACACGTAACCCAAAGACCTAAGCCCTGGATGCAGAGCTTCGGCGCAACATCCCAGGCTTACCGTTGGGGGATTCATTGCAAGTTCGGGGTTCTGCAACATATAAACTACTATATTAGTATCACCCTTGCAAGAAAAAACAACAAGTGCTACTATTGCTACTAGTAGTAAAAATAGTCGTGATGGTAGTAGTAGTAGTAGTAGTAGTAGTAGTAGTACTAGTGGTCTACTACTACTACTACTACTCCTACTACTCCTACTACTACTACTACTACTACTACTACAACAAGACCTCTGCCGCTGCTGCTGCTGCTACTGCTGCTGCTGCTAGTAGTAGTACTGGTACTAGTACTAGTACTACTACTACTACTACTACTGCTTACTACTACTACTACTACTACTACTCCTACTACTTTTCCTCCTACTTCTACTACTACTACTACTACTACTACTACTACTTCAACCATCTGCTTTTGGAGCCGAACCCCTCATTAGCAGTTGGCTTTCAGCATAGGGCTGACCTGTCTGCTGTGGGACTGACTATAATCATCGTGAAAATCCTCAAAGAAATGGCCATTAGGTACCCCAGTGATATATGGGAAGAAACCCTGACAAAGCTTGTAATGTAGGGTTCGAGGGTTTCCAAACATTAGGGGTCCCCTTTGCGAGTCCCAAATTGGGGTCCCGCTAAAAAAAGAGCGATGGTATGTTGGGACCCCTGTTTTGGAAACGTGCCTTGAGCTTTCAGGACTAAAGAGTCTACTTGCTATCTAGCCCGATACTCCCCATTGTTGAGTAGAATTCTAAATCTACAAGGCTTCTAAGATTTGAGGGTGCAGTCAATGCTGCCGGGTAGCCAAGGGAATTCTGTTGCTCCAGGGCCGCGTCGCGGAGTTGCCTTCAGCCAGACCATGGCTTATTCAATGAGTAATGTTGGGATCTGTGAACGGGCTGCCCGTGCCTGAAAAAAAGATTCGGACTGCTGAAGGTCTTTGGCGCAATCATCACCAGCCCCAATGCAGTTTCAACATTTGGTATATTTGCAGGGGTATCAATCGCCCAGCCTAACTACCCCAAGTACCCCAGGCCACTCTAAACAAATATATTGCTTAAACCGACAGCCCTAAACCGGAAAGGCTGCCGGCAAAACAGCTGAAGCAACATGCTTTTCTGGCTCTGCCGGCCTATCTCCAGACCCGGCAGGCAGCGCTAGCAAGCTTTGCAGCCGCATGAGCGCGAAGTACCTTGCTTGGTCTCGGGCGTCTAGGGTGTTTAGGATCTCAAGGATTGGGCTTGATAGTTGTTGTTGTGCAGCCCAAAGTTTCTTCATTACATCAACAACTTTGGGTCTATGGGAAAAGGCCGAGGAAGCTTCGGCACCAATCCTGCGAATCTTTACGCAACTCCTTTGTGCTGACGGTTAACCCGCTCTTGTCAGCAAACAGCACAGGCTGCAGGGCACACAGGCAAGCAATGAAAAGTGCCCATAGCAACTAAGCACGTGCCTCGCAGCAATGTTGTTTTTGCGAAGGGCAGGATTTACACAAATATCGTCAACCCAACCAGTGATCTGGTGCAGCCTGGGCAAGACGAGCAGACGGCTGATCTTTTGCAGGAGTTAGGCCATGACAACATCAGAAGGACACCTAGCAGTAATTCCCTTGTCAGGAAGGATGCGAGCGCTGCAAATCTCATCAGCAATGAGAATTTGCGTAACCCCATAGAAGAGCAACTCATCTTCCCGCTGCTCAAGGATAGCAAGTTGGCAGCATGATCAAATGTTTCAGTGCTTGAATCCTAGCAATTGACAACCGCTGAGCCCAAAACCTTAAAACTGTAAACCCTGCCAGCGCAAGCCTGGAGCCCGTAGCTCCACCTCCACAATCCGAAGCACAAAGTCATATGAGCTATAATCTAAACTCCTAGTATCCCCCTTTATAGCCCCTATAGTAGTCCCATATTTAATTCCCTATATAACCCCTTTAAGGAGTATAGACTATAGTTCATATGACATCCCAGCTCTTACTCGGGCCCCGCATTTAAAGGGCGCTGCTTGGCAACAGCGGTTTCGTCTTGTCTCAACATAAACTTCAAGCAGGGCAGGGGGCTCTCTGGGCAGACGTGTTAAAGCCCAAGCTTGCCATAACCCTCAACTTACTTGAACACAAGGTTACCAGAAGCTTTCCTGTAGGCCCATAAGGAATGGTACGACTTTAGCCAGGAAAGGGAAAGGAAATCTATGGGCATCTGCTCAAGCAGGGTCTAGGGTTTGCTGACATTTGGATCTCTGCGGAACCTCCCAGAAGCATAGCTGCCAAAACGATTGCTAAGTCTGCAGTGTCTCCCATGCAAACGCCATGCCGCAGCACAGAACTAGTCTTGACAAATTCCTGTTTCGGGAGTTTATCAGAACACAATTGACAGAGCCTTTGATAGGGACCAGCATGTCCCCCTTGTTACCCCCGATATCCTTGAAGTCTCTGGGGCTTAGATCGGTAATGAATTTTTATCTTGGTGCTTGAAATTTTGGGTCCTAGGTTTACGTTTGGGATTTTGGCCTTTGGATTCTAGATCTTGGATTTGCAGTTTGGGATTTTGGGTTGAGCTTTTCAGCTCGGGTGTTTTGGCGTTTTGGACGCTCGGTTTCAAGTTCTTGGTTTTGGATGTTGGTCTGGATTTTGGATGTTGGTTTTGATTTTGGATGTTGGTTTTGAGCTTTGGATTTTGGACGTTGCGTAGGAGGCTTGGGTAATGCGGCTTCTTTGCAGCCAGTTGTAACCCGAAGCCGATAAGACAAAACTCTGCATGGAAGCTGACAAGGAGCCCCATGTAGACTACTGTCCTTTTAGGTGGGCTTATATGGGGTTCCATGTTACCTAGACCCTAACCCAAAACCTTTTGTGGGGGTAAACTCTGCCAGAGTGCGCGCGGCGCGCAAGGGATGTGGCAGCCGCAGCATGAAGAAAGTCCTCGGAGGCCCAAACCTGGCCAAGTCGTCCGGATGAAGCTCCAAAAGCTAAAGGGGATATAGGGGTTATATAAGGGTTCTATAGAGGCTATATAGGGTTTAGGGTTTAGGCTGAGGGTCTGGCTGGAGGGTTTGGGGTTCAGGCTGTAGGGGGATTGGTAGTCCCAACCCCAAAAATAAGATTGGGTTTTATAGGGATTATATATAAATATGCATACATATTTTTATATATAGGGATACTGGAAAAGAAACTGGAAGCTACAAATTGGAAAGTTTTGGGAGTTTTGTAGTTGGCTCTTAAGCTTTAGGTTCAGGGTATGAGGTATAGGTTTTATAGTCCGGGATCTCCGTATCAGGTTTAGGAGACTGCGGTCTGCTTGGAAGCTCTCTTTATTTCGTACGTCTACTTAACAATAGGGCTTACGGGGCTCATGACAAGTGTTGAGGGGGGTAGTGGGTGGACCTACCAAGGAGGTAGGGGGTTGAGGTATATCTCATTGGGATGTCCATAGAAACTAATGCGCTGTTCTCATAAATGGGTTCTAGAAGAAGGAGAATGAAACAACATGTCAGTTTCTGGTTTAGGGTGCTAAGGGTTCAGGGTTCACGATTTCGGGTGCTTATGGAGCGTAGGGTTTGTACGAATGACTGCTCGGATGCAGCCTTTAAAGTTTTGGCTATGCTTTCGAAGCTCGCACTTAATGGTTGGGGATTAAGGGAGATAGGGAGTTACGTCCTGCTGCCGCATATTTCAATTAAGGACGGGTTGTGATGCAAACGCCGAGATCCGTAACCAAGCAGTACGTCGTTGAAAAATCCTGTGAAGGGCTTACAACAACAATAATAATCCTCAAGTGCTTGCAATCACATCCTGAATTACAAGCTCGATCGCTGGTCTTGCCATCATGCACGCAGGTCGTTGCAGTTAATTTCATAGTACTCGTCATAATGGCATTAGTACCTCTGCAGCAAAAGCACAAACAGTAACTACGATTTCAACTCTGCGAACATGGGGTTTCTTGATGCCCAAAGCCCAAAATCAAAATCTATCCCCAAATCTCCAAACCCTAACCCCTCCTCCCTAAGCCCTGAGCCCTAAATTCCTTAGCCCTGAACCTTCGGGAGCAGGCCTCAGCAAGCGCCAGTGACGGCCCCAGCTCGTTCGTCAAGCCTCTTCTAAGAAGCGCATATAAGGGCGTATACCATAGGTTTCCGCGTTCAGGGATACGAATTACTACCTTGTTCAGGGTTTAAAGGCGTTGAAAGCTAAAAGGGAATATTCTTTGGGATTATATTGGGCACTACTATGAGGATCCATTCTGTCATTGACTATAGGGCACAAGGTCGTCTAGTGCTCAAATTTGGCTCTGCGGGGATTGAACATCTAGGAATTAGGGTTTGGTGTTTTGTTGGGTTTACGTATCCCCCCCACCACCTACTACTCCTGTTTATACATAATTGTACAATAATGGGAGTTATCTGATTAGGGGGTGGGGGGACTACTAGTGGGTTCGGCCCCCAGGCTTGCCCAAGAGAAAGGCTGACAAGTAGCTGTTGGGCCTAGCAGGAGCAGGCGTGGTGGATCGTAGACTTGGGGCATGGGTCGATTTGAACGGATTTTTTTTCGGAAAAATCTGTTCGAGACTGCTGGAAATGCTGCAACTGCCGGTAACAAGCTCATCTCTGTTTTCTGCACTTCGGGTCCCAGCTCGAGGAAGGAGATCTGGTCAATGGGGCAACGTAAAACTTCAACCAGAATTGCTCACGACCCTGGACTAATGGGGCGACGGAAAATCTAAATCAGAACTCCGCATGACCCTGGACTAATCGGGCGCAGCCTGGACTACTGGGACGATCGTTGGTCTACTGGAACGACCACCTTTCAAGTTCATGGACTCCAGAAAAGTCGAGACGCAGCAGGTGCAGATGATCACATGTACAAAGCCTGAACACAATTGTGAGGACTAACTACCGACATGAGACAGCAACCCTGGCTTCCAACAGCCGAAATGTCAAGATGTGAAAGAAAAGCCAGTGAGCATGACAATCTCCCGGCAAAAGTCATCTGCAGATGCACACGTTAGCAACGGATGACGTCCGGGCAAACGTACATGCAGTGTAATGATTTTGCATGGGCCCGGGTTTATTGAAGGGCGGTTAATTTAAATCTAGGCAGGTATGTTACGAATCCACTGGGGCTGTCACTGCTAGCCACACAACGAACTACAGGATATTACCTAATAATAGCTTGGGTGTCCCAACTTTTGTAGGTCCCCCCAACCTAACTTTAGTCCGTAGCTCACATACTGTGAAAATGAAGTTTGGAAACGGACTGAAGCCAAATCATGGTCATTTGCAACACTTTTCGACATAGACCTCTGCGTAGAAAGATGTAGGGTTTAGGGTTTAGGACTGATTCCAACAGGGGCTTGCTTATTTGAATCATCTGCACAAACCTCACTATGGCTGCTTCATCGCTATCACAGCTACTACTTTCACTTGGGGGGAACCTCCCTATCAGCACAAGCTAAATCTTCTGGCCACCTTGCCTTAGGGGCCAACACCGTCTTCCTGAATCTTGATGCCGTGACTCCATTTTTCCCCTGTTCTAGCCCCCTTGCTGCAGTCTGTCATAGCGTATGGCTGACGTGATGGTCAGTACCAGAAGTTTCTCAAGCACCTGCTGTAAAGTTAACGTGAATTCTATAGACAAACACAATATCCAGCAAGAGGTGCCTTCGAAAGTGAAATTTCAGAGGCTATGCGGGTACCCCAAGGGTATTGCAAGATAGGCATGTCCTGGAAGCCCCAGGATCTACGTGATTCTGGCTCTAATCTTTTCTCCCTATCTATCTTCATGGGCAGACCCCTATGTTGAGGAACCTTCTCTGATGCATCTAAAACCAAAAGCCCTGAACCCCAAACACTGAATGGCAGGCTAGCGGCTGGAACGTGAAGCTGACTGCATTACGGCCTGTAGTTTTGCTTCATTCAAGTGGCTGTTCAAAGTGAGGGTTGCACTATGAGGTGAAGAGGGACCAGTAGGATTTCAAGGGATCATCTAGGAATGCCCCTACCTAGGGGTGGCCCAACCCTAACTTGGGATCCCGTTCTTGTGTCCATTGTGTACAACAATCTTATCCGCAGCGGGGTAGGCGTGATTCCACAGTTCGACCTAGACTGCCCAAGGTGGGTGATTGATCTCTTGATGCGTATTCGGCGCTGTGATGTTATTTGATATGAGGCTCTTCACAACTTATTGCTGTCAAAATAGACCTGAATTGCTTTGAGGATGATGGCGAAGTGCATATCAGCATGAATATGGACACTGAGACTGTTACGGTTGCTACTCGTGCTCTTACTCTTCTTCTTCTTCTTTTTACTGCTGCTGCTGCTGCTGCTACTGCTACTGCTACTGCTACTGCTACTTCTACGACTACTACGACTACTACTACTACTACTACTACTCCTGCTGCTACTACTACTACTACTACTACTAAACAAAGGATTTCTCTTTCTCTCCCGCTTCTTCCTTGTCGCTGCCCACGACAAACAACAGATTGCCGCAACCACATCAGCTAACATCTTCCATTACACGCGTGATATTGTAAGGAATGGGCCACATCACGGTACAACAAATTGTTGTGCACCTGTATTTGGATACAAAATGGGATCCGGATTTTGCAAATCCGTGCACGCGCTTCTGAAACTCAGGACTCTCAAAGGACACCTCGAAGGACCTGAAACAAACACACACCTGATCATAACCTTCCAGCAAGGCGGCCCATAAAAGTGCATAGACCAAAGTTCCTGAGGCTCAAACCTCTGCAATGCCTCTAAGGGAGGCCCAGCACGGCACTGAACACCCCACTTCCCCAAATACATACAGCACAAGGCAAGCGTCTGCCTCCGCGTCATGTGCTTGGGTGCAAAGCAGTTCTCTTGCTCGCGGCCCACTGCGGCATAACCCATTTTAGGCTTGAGGGGTCCAAGTTGGCATAGGTATATTGCCGCAGTCTGGCGTGAGTTGTAACAACAACTGTCAAGGACTTCAGGCTTTGAGCTGAATAAAAGCATGAGATCAGGACTCCGACTCCCGTTCCTGGTGTCAACTGACATTCTGCGTTGGAGTTTTGGGGTGCCCAGGTGCGCAGGGATCAGGGTTTAGGGCTCATGTCCCTGGATCTCCAAACTTGTACTATAAAACCCGCACTCCACTCAAAGTAGTGCCAGGGTCTGAGTAAGTTGTTGGTCCACCATTGTCTACATTGTGAGAAGGGGTGCTGCAGCCAATGCTTCAGGAGAAGGATTTCAGAGAAAGGTCCCCCACGTGAACGTATTCAGGCCTCTTGCAGGATCCGTCCCTCGACAGCTCCAGCTCCTCAAGAGAATAAGACATTAGTATTTCGAGCTGCAAGTGCCAAGAACCCCTACTGCTAAAAACTGTCTGATTGTGGACAGAGTTGCTTTTCAGCACATGCAAAAAGACTGCTCAAGTCCCTCAATTGCCCTTTCTTCCCTTAGCTCCACTGGATGTATGGCAAGCATCTCTGTCGGCTATCGTTAAAGATGCCTAAACTCAATAAAAAAAGGGTGAAGCTTCGAAGTGAAGTAGTAAACAATTGGGGAAAATATTTTTCCCCAATTGTTTAGTTGCAGATGCATAGTTACCGTCGCGAGAAGTCTTTCATGATTCATCCTGTTACAGGTGGCGGTCGATGCGCATGGCTCTAGAGCCCTCGATCTTCGCGACCACTCCGCCTTAAACACCGGTAAGTAACCAAGAAAACAATAAATACCCATTAAAGGAGTACCCTCCCTTATCGTGCTGCCTCAACAAACACCCAGAATCGTTTAGACGCCCCTAAACCCCTCTCTACCCTGACAATCCCTGAAATAACCCGTCACTAATTTGGTTCACCCTCTTTTGCGAATTCTGCCTGGGCACTCCCAAGGCCGGTGTCAAGGCCTTCAAAGGGAACAGGCTTTGCAATCTAAAGGATTTACGCATTGGGGTTTGGGATGCTGAGTCTCGGGTCTTATTTGTGGGGTCAAGATCTGGAATTATGGGTAAAGTGCCTAGGTTTACGGGTTTCGGCTTGTTGGGGGCAACGTGAGGTCACGTAAGGGCTACCGCCGCTTTGTAAGCATGCGCGGGGATTTGGCTTTAGTGGTCTGGAGGGTTTGGGGCGGGCTTTGGGGTGTAGGGACCTGGGAGGTTTACACAGGGCTTGCATCTGATCCTTGGTGCTTGGCAGCAAATGGGGGAACGGTTTGTAGGGTTTACCACTGAAGTGCGACAAGGATCCATCCACCAAGTAGCAAGTACAGATAGGGAAGCACCCGAGATCCGCTGATGAGGCCCATTTAGGGGATATGGAGGTTAATTAGCACACTTTTGGACTAGGGCCAGATGGCTAAGGGTGGGCTTCAGGAAACGGTGCAGAGATCTGGAGGGTTTAGTGCTCCAAAAGTTCTGGATCTAAAGCCTTAACGACATCAAGTTTGGGGGCTTCAAGTCGGGGTGTTTAATGACTGAGATCTTGGACATTGAGCTTCAGGATTCAAAGGTTGTGCTGCTGAATGATTCCAGCCACATTGCTTGCAAGATCCATCCAAGCCCCGATGCTGACCTGGGCTTTGGGTTTCAAGCCCTGCATGTAACCGTGGTGGAATTTCATGTTTTCAGCTGGACCCGACCCACCATGAGAAAAGCCTAAACATCCCACACGATGCCTTGGCTTCATAATGCGATCGATCCCAAATTACAGGCTTTGGGGCCTCTTTCCCTTTCCGTGCTAGCTTCTAGGGCAGGTCAAAGCTTGAGAGTACCTAGATGCTAGAAACTCACGAGAGCATTGCCAAAGTATCCAGCATTACTTCGTAGGCCTTGAACACCACATAGCCGCTTCACACTAAACCCGCACCCCTAAAGCCTACAGCCTGAGCCCGAAGTTGTGAAACCCAAGCCCCAATCCCTTTACACACTTCTTTTCCTGGTCTGTGGACCTTAAGGGGCAGGATCCCAAAGCCAGATCAGATCAACAGTCATTGTTTTTTCAGCGCATGTATGATCTATGGACCATAAGGAGCCATAAAGGGCTATGGGAATGTGGTGTTTAGTGTGAGGGATTCTGGATCCCTTCTGTTCCAGAGGGGGTGCCCTCGGGGAGGAGTAGGGATACATTGTGGCTATCAGGAATCATGGGCCCCCCTAAGGGATTGTATGAGGATTGATTGTTTTGGGAAACTCCCATTTCGCATCATTAGCATGTGTAATGTCACCTAAACATACGATCTCATTTCTAGTATCCACCTGGTCCGATTCATCAGCATTACCAGAATGGCAGCAGGCTTGTTTGGACTGTTACCATATTGAAGAGTCACGAGACGAATGAACAACAAACTTTCCAAAATGTTTCCTTCGATACTTTAATATGGAGCTCCACTATCCATCTAAAATCCTTATACATCTGTAGGCAGGGTATTCCAAGACTGAGAAACTTAACACTCGAAGGCTCTTGAGAACTTAGTAAGTTTACATACCATCCCCAACTATCGAAGCAAAAAGCCCCATAACAAACATGACTCAGACTCAGTAGTACGTCAAGGGAGCCCCCAAGCAGACTCCAAACTCCCAGCCCCTGAAATCTGAAATCTATAACCTAAAGCTTGTAAATGCCTGCGATACAGCCCTACATAACCCTATAACCTCCCACATGCCCCTGTAACTCTCTGCGTAATGCTGTATAAACCTCATGGAAGCCTCATGTGTGATAATGATGAGGCTGAGAGCGGGGCGAGGTAGCTCAGGGTGTCCCGCTGCAACTGGAGCCTGACCAAGAAGGCGCAACTCAGAAACCCGGCTTAGGGTTTAGGGTTCAGCGTTTGAAAGCGCTTCTACTAGTATATGTGTCTATAGATATATATGTATGTATACTATTTTGATATGTTCATTGCGCCTTACTTGGCCCCCACCAAGCCGGGCATTGCAAGCAGTCAAGAGACCATTGAAGGTATCTAGCCCGTCTGCCGCTATCATGCCCTCCGTATTTGGTCTCTGTAAGATGGTCCCCTAGATCGCTCAAACCTCCAGACCCCTAGACCTAGAGATCTCTAAATCTGGAAGCCCCAAAGCCCCTCAACCGCCTGAACCCTAAACCTAAGCGCTAACCTCCAAAGCCCCCCCAACCCCCTGAACCCTTCCCAAACCAGAAAACCAAGGTTGCTGCTGCCCGCCTGCCCACTTCTTCCAAGAGCTCCAAGGCAGAAGTCAACCTAATGCCGGGGCCCAAAAAACTTGTTAAAGGAGATATATAGGGTCCCATTAAACGGTTTACAAGGGTCATACAGGCGTTAGGATTAAAGTAGATTCAAAGTATCTAGAATAGGGAATAATTTTGTCCCTTGCAAAAGTTGTAGGGGTCATAAAGGGTTTGAGGTTGGGTACTACTGACCCGCCAAGTAGGGCCTTAGTCATGTGGTGCACAGTGGAATATAAGAGGACCACAGGAAAGCAACAGGGAAGGGACATGGAAACTGTGTTGACATAGGGTTTATTGGAACACAGAGTTGTTTTAAGATGGTTGCAGCATATGTTGTACTACGCTTACATGAATTTGGAGGGAATGATAACTGTGGTAATCATGCAGGATTCTCGTGAATCAAAATCCAATTTCCAATACATCGCGTCAAGTTTTACATCCTACATATAACTTCCAATTATAATCATGCATGAGCCTCAAGAAGACCATTTGAAGGCCTGGTTTCCCTGTAGATTCCCTAAATCGCGTGTGAAGCCTCCTGCCCTCGATTCTGGCACTCACAAAAGTGCTTAGGCTAAGATGGAATCCGAAAATGGGACCCTATAACTTTCTCGGTGTTAGCAGGGAGCAGCGAGAGAGAGAGAGAGAGAGATATATATATATGTTTACATATATGGGTTAGCAGGTAATGAGGGAAAATTCTGTATGTTATTCCCTACCAACCAGCAACAAGATAAACACTACTGAGCTCTACGTGGGGTTCCATGCACATTTGAGAGAGGGTAAAGCACAGTTGCGTAAGCCATAGTTTGGAAGCAAATACAGGCTCCATATGAGCTATAGTCTAAACTCCTAGTATCCCCCTTAATATCCCCTATAGTAGTCCCCTATATATTCCCCTATATAACCCCCTTTGAGGAGTTTAGACTATAGTACATATATACACCCCAAGTACTCTTGTCCCCCATAATTAGGACGCCCGCGTGGACCGCCAATTCTTGGGATCCCCAAGTCAAGGGTTCTGACTACAAGTGGGGGTTTCCCAAAATTAGGGGTACCCTTTTGGGAGTCCCCATAATAAGGATTATAGTATTTTGGGTCTATATTGGGGTCCCCGTATTTTGAGAAAGTAACAAGTTGCCTGGGGATGTTTTTTCCTGTGTGCGACATGCCCGTCTAGCTCTTAACCCTTGGCTTGGGCCTTACTTGGAGGGTCAGGGGACTTGGTACGTAGATTAATAATGGGGATAACTGGGGTTACTATATGGGTTATAGCGGTTGTTAACCTACTTACTAAGTCCCCCGGACCCTCTGACCCTCCAAGTATGTACCGAGTATAGCATAGTTTCCATACATGACAGGACTCTCATGTATATCCAACAATATTATAACGCTTATTTTCGGACCTCCAAAAAGGCATCCGGAATTCTTGTGACTCCGAGTATACCCCATATCTACCCTTATGGGCACTCAGAATATCCTCAAACGGGCCAGGGGCCATTATGATTGGCTTTTGTTAGGTAAGTAGATGACGAAGAACAAAAACACAAGTGTTACCTATAATGGAAATTCTAATGGGCTGTAGCATATTACCTGGTTATAATTTGTGGTTTCTTTCTTGGATTTCTGGGCCGTTCATGCGGGTGCTGAAGAGGACGCAAGAACGACCCCTAAGCCCTAGTAATGCGAATCAAAAGAATGTTTAAGATTGTTTCATCTTTCTTTTGCCATGCCCTGCACTACCCTCCTGGAAACGAATTGTACTTGCAGCTCCCTCAATTTAGGTGTTTCCAATAGTTCGGAATCTTCCTTTTTGGGATACTGAAATAATAAGGAGCAGAGTATGACCCCTTCTTTCGGGACCCCATAGCAAGGAATGGAATATTTCCCTTTCTGGATGTGTAAGAGGGATTGACATTTTCTGCAATTCGCATTTCTGGTTGCAGGTCTCCCTCGCAGCCTCTTACAACTGGATGTGCTCCCACGTCGTAAAACCCTTTTTGCACAGAAATGGTGCTGAAGATGCAGCAAGGAACAATGGTAGCAGCCCTAGACGTAGAATTATGTCCCAGTCATCAGAAGGATCATTGAAAAGGACTTACCAAAAAAGCCTGGCTGAGGGGACGGCGCATGAGACCTGTGACTGCGCAGCTGCAGGGTGTGATCGGCTTCTGTTAGGGTTTGGGGGTTAGTCTATGAAATCCTTCGTGGTGCCTGATGGATCTGGTCTATAGTTTGACAGGATGGTGCCATCAATTATGACACCTGCTAGTTATTCAGAGTGTGGGCTATCTTCCTTAGTGGCACCTCCTGACGTACGTAGGCCAGAATACTTAAGTTATCATTTCGAGCACCGCTCAGTCAGAGGGCCCCCCGGTCCTTAGACGTTGCCGGCGAGTCAGGAGTATCGGAAAATAGCTTAAGAGCGAGCATTTTCAAGCTATGTGATTCAAATTTTAGCCGTTGAAAATGCCCCGGCACCACGCTGACTATGCCAATCTACGTTAGTTTACGCCTTCCAGAATACAAGAGGTGTCTCTTCCAGCTCAAGACGAAGTAAACTGCATTCTCTCGTAAGAAGAGGAGGGAAGCGCAGTTGTTCTCCCACTTTTGTTTCTGCTATACCAACTGAACAAGGTACTCATGCAAAGTTCCTGGATCGAATGTACTTCCAGGTTCATGGGACTTCGCAACCACAATCCCAGTTATAAGTTGGGTAGTTCTGAATAAGACTGGTTCAGGGGATACAAGTGGGATAATAAGTGCGGCTTTGAGTTGCGGCTAAGTCCCATGAAGCGCTCAAACAAAGCCATCGCGCACAGAAAAGGAGCCAACAATGATAATTAATTTACCACAGGCACAATGCTGCTACTCCTGCTGCTGCTACTACTCCTGCTTTTACCACCATTACCAGCTTTCAAGAATGACAAGAATGAAGAAAACAACAAATCTTCTCATCATAGCTGACGTCAAGCATGACTGCAATATTCATGACACGTCGGTTTCTCAAAATTATAGATGCCTGTTTGAAAGTACTTAAACCCAGGATCCGAAGTTGGAGAAGGGGCACCCGTGTTTTGCGAACTCTGCGCATGCTCACCCTAGACCGTCACTCTATAGTCCCCCTTAAGTAGATAGAATATGGCTTTGGGTTTTTTATAATAAGATTCCCATATACTCCATATTCTATCTACTTAAGGGGGACTATACATCATCAGGTCTATGCTGTGCCTGCCTGCAGCAGGATGAAGCCAATGCGTTGTACCTTGCTTGGGGAGCTTCCTTTCCAAACGTATTCAGTTTGACTGCGCAGTAACATAGGGGGGTAGTTGATGTCATGGTCTCCATATTGGATTTCCGTCGGTCAGCGTTACGAGGTTGATGTTGCGAGACTTAGGCCTCAACAAGGTGGCTGCTTCCAGGTAAGGGTGCTCAGCCACGACTACTTGTGGAAACAAGCTTCCTTAGGACCTGCCTGAAAAGCTACACAATACTTGCAAACATTTGCGGAGAGGGAGGCGGTTGAGCATAGCAAGAAGGCTTGCAGGAAGAGTCTCCGGTCGACTGGCGTGTCCTGAACTTGGACCTTCTTGGGAGGCTTGCAGCCTTCTAAAACGAAAAACTATGTAGTGCCAGCCCTGGCCCACAAACCTTTTGAACGAACTGTGGCTGAGGCCACAAATCTTTCTTGGTTTCTACATGCAATTAATCCCTCCATCAAGGGACCCAGCAAGGATACTCATGGTCGGGTTTATCCCCAGTGAAGCCGAACAGAGGCCTTATTGATCCTCAGGACGGTAAATTCTCTTGAAATCTCCTGAATTGTCTTCAACCCTGAACAGCCTAAGCTTTCAAGCCTCAACCATATGCCCAAAACCTTGAAATTTTAAACGCCAAGCCCTGAACCCCAACCACTACATACCCTAAGCTCTCAACGCTGAGCCCTCAGCCCTACTCCCGCCAGGGTCCAGGCGGCGAAAGTGCTCCATTGAAGCGTCCGCGGCGGAGCAGCGCAAGGCCTTCACTCCATCGCAGGCCTGAAAAGAGGAAGAGTTGAGAGGACCATAATCCCTTACATAACCCCTATATAGCAGTTTCCATTTCATTTTCCATTTTCTTTTCCATGTGATTCTCCATGTTTAAGGGGGATACTAGACTATGGGATGCCATGCTTTCAAGGATAAGTCTCATCATCATGTTTTTCCCTGTAGCGCCTTCCATGGTTTCGGTGAAAGGTTGACAGTCGCTGCAAGTTGTTTGCAATGTGTAGTTGGGACTTTGAAGGTGATGCCTGCTGCGGAGGTGGGGTTCTGCTATTGGCTTAGGGTGTCTAGCCAGAGTCCATGTTTAGACAGGGGTTCTGCACAAGAGGAGCCGCTGGAGACCCAAGGTAGGCGTGGGGATTAAGAAAGTCAGTATTCATGATTCGATAGGGAAGAAGTTGAGTTTCTCCAGAGTAATGGATGTCTGTAGCCTTAAGCTGCAGTCCCAACCACAGAATCCGAACCCTAAACCCAAAGCCGCCCTAAGGTCTAAACCCGGACCAAATCCCGAGATCTGCTGTCAAGGAAGTTGCAAAGTCCGGCCTACAGCGCAAGCTGTGATGACCGCATTGAAGGAGACCTGCGCAGACTGAATAGGATCCCGGTTGTAGGATTTGCCATGTAGACTGCTATATGAGGGTTTTCTTGACATGGTGATGCTCTTGGGGACCCCAAGGGTATGCAGCAAGTCATTGAGGGTTCTACGGGTTCCTCTCAAGTCTAAGACATGGGGAAAACTAGTATGTAGCTGGCACGCATATACAAAGTACTCGTACTACGCTGGTTTGCGCATAGCCACATTTGGGGCAACTGCCCTTCCAAGCCAGTAAAAAGCCAGTTCAGTAAAAGGAAGAGGTCACCATGTTGCACTCATGTTGAACGTCCATGGAAGCAGAAAGTGGTTACAGCTTGTGCTCTAGGCCAATTAGGACAAGTACATGTATGACTGTTTTCAAAAAACAAGGCTGCCCTTGGGGATTCTGAGAGTTTGAGCAGTACAGGGACTTATAATTATAGGAGGTCCCGTCAAGGTTGTACTGGGATCAGCCTGAGAAACTGCTGGAATGGAATCAGCCCTGCTACCACTTGCCTCGTTCGGAACGGGCAGGCTCGTATCCTGGCGAAGCTGTGGTTGTGGGCTGCGGGGTACGGCTTAGGGTTGACGTATGTGAAAGGCTATTGCGCGCTCCCTCTTGCATCCGAGCTCTGCACTTATGAATAAAGCCTAGAACAAAGCCCCGCTGCACTCTTTTGTGGCCCATTTTCATGAATCACCCATGCCATACATGTAGAATTGAAATTCAGGCAGATGCTGATGAAAGGTTTCCTGAAGCAAAAGTTGTACATGTCATCGGGTCCCCAAATTCACCATACTTCTCAAGGGCGTTTTGCCGCGTGGGGCCGAACCCACCGACTTTTCCCGGTCAAGCGCTGATGTCCATGCGAGGGATAAATGCCATAAGCCCTAATCCTGAAACAAGGCCCGCTTTTGAATCACTTCAACTTGCTCTGATTAGCCTGCCCATCTGCGCATGAATGCTGAGTTTACGTGACTATTCTGGTGCAAGATTTCTTCCGTCGCCACCAAAACCGTATACCACCTATAGATACCTCTGCAACCATAAGGTGTTCCCTATCTAATGCCAAAGAGGTATGTCTCCATTGCAGTGCAGCCTCTCAAGCCTAAACCCCCAAACCCTGGGACAATCAACTGGAAAACTCGCAACCCAAACCTTCAAACCCTAACCCTAAATCAACCCTACTGAACTCAACTTTAGAACCCTCAAACCAAAAACGGCCTGAACTCAGCCCCTTATCCTCGGCCCTGAGCCCCAAAGCCTCGAACATTTGCTCAAAGAGCCGTAGAGCTGCCTGTCTCCAGTGGCCACATGCCAAAGCGTTTGGGGATTTAGGGTTTAGGGCCCAAATGTTTGGGATTAGAGTTTACAGTTTTGGGGTTTGCGGCTTAGGGCTCAAACTTTTGGGATTAAAGTTTGCAGCTTAGGGTTTGGGGTGGGAAGTCACGGGTATTCTGCAGAGCTCCGCTTTCCGAAATTGACACCATCCAGACCTTTAAGGAACCCTAGCAGTGGATACTCCAAGGGTATGCTGCCAATACGTCTTGGGTCGGTTCGGAATAGGCCAGAGAAGGTAAAACAAGGTAGGGCATTCTCAAGACAGCAGTGCTTTGAGAATCTGTGGATGTAGTCGGTATATGAGAGGTGTACGATGGTTCCTTAGGGGAAACGTAGCCATGATTCTGAGAAAAACTTCCACCTTTTCCTACAGGGACTCTGCAATAGGGATCAGATGACAGCAGGTTGCGCATCAGAGAAATTCATTGTAAGCCTGAAATAGGAGAGGTCCCACAAGAAACGCTACCTCCAGGGGAAGTCCTTTGGAAGCCAGGGGTTCTTAGAGGGTCTTCCGGGGAAGCCCTACATCCTTCCTAAACCCTAAATCAAAGGAAAGCAACTCAGGTTTTCACAATGCCCGCCTCAGATTGGCCACACTGGCTGCAGGCCTCAAACTGACGACAACTTCGATCTTCTTCCCTACAACAGCAGGTTTGCAGATAAGATAGCAGCGCTACAGTCACTCTTGCCCACATAACTAGTGGACATGGATTCCTATTCGGGAATATATTCGGGGTTATACGAAACTACCAAAGGGACCTCTATATCCATCCTGAATGGTCCCTTGGTAAGCCTAATATTGACAATAGCCCACATGAACTTTCAAGCAGGGACAGGGCTCATGTTTTGGTTTAAGATGTGGGGTCCCACGTTCGGGATCGAAGGCTGCAAGGACTGCCAGGCTGAAATACCTGTCCTCTTCAAGTTGCGAGAAATGAAGAGAGCAACTTCACCCACTCTTTAAATCGGATGCTTCTCAACGGCTGAGTCTCAATCAACATTCGCAAGACAAAGAAGGAGCCCGAATGTCTGAAGGTTTCTCAGTGGGCATTCGCGTCTCCCCTGAGGATTCCCAAGTTATGAAAAAAATCCTCCGTGCGCAATACACACGTAGTACAGAAGCTTGCAAATAGGAGGGCCCCAATGCAGACCCCAATATACGTTCATCTTGGTTATAGGGACGCTGAGAAAAGTGACCCCCAAGATTTTTTCGGAAAGCCTAAACCTCAAACCCCCGTATGGGTCCTCAGGAGAGGAAGCCACTTGAGCCATGGTCTAAACTCCCAGTATCCCCCTTAATAATCTCTATAGTAGTCCTCTATATTATAATCGCCTACATAACTCCCTTTTAAAGAGTTTAGACTATAGCTCACTTCAGATCTGGGTGCCCCTGCGCTGAGAGCGGCATTGTATGTCACTACCTTTACTGCAGGAAGTTCTTGGAAGGTCATTCTGGGAAGCCCATGATTGCTTCTTATAGGAAGCTGAGATTTCAGGGATTAGCGTTTGGGGTTTACAAGCATAGCTTCAGCTGGAGGCTGCTCTTTTTGGAGCCCTGGGGGTATTATAGTTGAAAAATGACCAAGTCAATGAATAAGGGGTTCTGAAACGCACGGGTCCTGTAGGGGCAATTTCGAACTTCCAAACATGTCATGCCCAGAAATTTCACATTTTGGATGCGCACCATAGCTAACCATTGTCTAGGATCATTGCCAAAGAGAAAGAAATCATATTGAGGAAGCTCCTAGCCAAGGGAAACGGTGTTTTAGCCACAGGTCATCTCCAAGGGCAACAAAATTCACTGCGGAAATCTAACCTCCACCGACCAAAAAACCACAAACCCTATCTGATAAACCCGAAAGTTTGCCCTAAGCTACAACATGGGCACCTGCGTGACCGCGGAACATGTCAGCGGAAAAAGAGAAGATTGCAGAGAACGGAAAGGGTTCACGTTACGAACACCACAGCAAAATTACAGTGTAGGGACAACCATGAAACAAAGCAAAGCTATGCCCATGAACCTGTTGCACAGATGGGAAATTTTCAAAAGTCACGGTATGCCTGAGTGATTCTTGACTGGAACCTGTAAACACCCCCCCTCCCCGCCGTTCTATATCTTGAGGCTTCAGCAACCAAGGAAAACAATTCTGATCCCTGATAAAACAGGGATTGTACATTGAGAGGTAGTAATCGAAGTGTACTATGCAGAATCACTACATGGCGGCTCCTGTAAATCGTGCGTCCTTTTTTTGACCGATCCTATGGCTGCTCGTTGCACAGCGGAACTACCAGCTTTAGAGATGTCCCAAACTAGACTCCCCCCATGGTCGTCGTACTTCTCGTCTAAACTGGCAAAACCCCTTCTTCCTGAACCTCTTAGGAAAATCAACCGGCGCCACTGTACTCCTAGCCCTCCATCCTGGTCTAAACCTTAAGCCCAAAAGTCTTAACCCTACAGCCTACACCCTATACCTCTCGGGAGATAGGACATCAACATCATCAGCAGCATCATTGTTGTGCTCCCAGATGATGATGTTGTCCCATCTCCCAAAGGTGTAGGCTGTAGGGTTTACGCACGAAGCGTGCCTCAGCTGGGATCCTTCTGACGGCCGCTTCAGCCAGGAGCTCCAGAGCCAAGCCCCACTCCCTGAAGCTCGGCTCAGCAGATCGAGATTTCTTGGAGGCCCTTCTGACTTAGCAGGTCTACCTAATGCCTACTGCCAGCCCCATAGCCCCTCTTACTACATAGCAGGCTCACCAAGTCAGGTGAGCCTACAACCAGGGATAAAGGTATAGGTATCACGGTTCAGGGGTTGGGCCTTGGAGTTCAAGGTAGGGGTTTTTAGGGTGAAAGGTACAGTAGTTAAGTACTTGGGGATTAGGCTTGAAGGCTTGGGGCGTTTAGGCCTTGGGGTTTCGGTCTTTGAGCTCAGTGTTCTATTAGCGGACAAGTCCTGCATGATGCAGAAAACGGTACTACGACAGTTCCTGCGTCATTACGTATAGACATATATTATATTGTATGTCGTTGGCAGTATTCACTGTCGCGCAGCATTTCATCCATCGAGTGTCTGTCGAGGTGGACTGCTAGTCTTCTTTATGGCCACATCAGGTCAGGGACATGGGGATTGCGGTTGATAAGTGTGAAGGTCCTGCCAGCATATAACAGCGATGAGGATTCTTTGGCTCATTTCATGCTTGAACCCCCACAACCCCATACGCTGAATCCCAAACCATGAACAATAAGCTCTAAGCAAGAAGCACCCACACCCTCTGACTTCCTGCTTGCTGTTGCTGCCAACATCCGTCCCCAAGGCTGTGCCCAGGATCAGGAAAGTTGCCTGACAAATCCAGGTCCACGGTTTCTGCTGCAGCGGCGTGGGCCACTGCCGCCGCCGCCTCTATCACCACCATCACTACCACCACTCCCACTCCTGCTATTCCTACTCCTCCTACGTCTGCTTCTCTTACTACTACCAACCAGAACGACTGTTACGACAACTTGCATTTGTGCTGCCACGTACTTTAAGTAAAACAAGATTCCTCTAACTCCTATCCCCTGTCTGGCTAAAACTCAATATTTTATGCTATTACCATTGAGCCTTGTCCTTATGCCCTCCAGGGTCCTCAGCCCTGTACAAATCCTAAATTCCGTCCAGGGCCCCGAGCCAGCCCTTTTCGCAGGCACTGATGGCAGCGCTGAAGCCCACGGCATCGGGTTGCAGGCCACGGCCCTGCACACTTTCATGCCACATGTAGGGGTTTCTGGGTTCCCTTGGGGCGCAGGATATTGGGATTCTAGGGTTAACCATTTAGGATTCTATGGGCATATCCTGAGCAACTCCCAGTCTACATCCGTAAAAATGCAGATGCCGTTGAGCTGCAGCCTGTATATCCCGACATGCTTGTTTGCTGCCAACTTGAAGATACATTGTGAATTAGCACCAATGCGCAAAGCCAGCTTTCTAGTCTAGCATCTTGAGCGCATGCACAACCGACCTACAATTGTAGTACCTTCCTACTGTCTTAAAAAAAATTGGTACCGCACCCAGAACGGAATTCACCCCGAGTCCCCTTGTGACCATGCGCTGGCACTAGGATCCTGAATAGTTTTAATAGTTAAACAAGGCTGCCGTTCTGGGATCAGCCGGTCACATACACAACTTCACAGCCCAAACACAAAAAGAGACAATACTGAGGCCCCAATACCCCAAACCCTAAGCCCTCTTGAAGCGCAACTTTGAACCTGACACTAAAGGATCACCCTGAAGGTTCTGAGCCTTCAGGCATGTTATTCCGACTTAAGCTACAGAGGTATATTTACCCGATGGACTGAGATTCGCTTCGTGCAAGCTCCTCAACCTAATCTCTATATACTCCTCAAGAAGTACCTGTGCATGTATACTCCTCCCCACAGATCCCTCTTTTTAGAAACTCCAACATCCCGTGGTGGTTGACTTCGGGGCAGCGGCCGAATGTTCCCCATGTTGGGTCTCCCAAAATTGGGCGTACCTTTTGGGAGGTCCTCAGAATAAGGGTTATAGCATATTGGGGTGTATATTGGAGGACACTTATTTTGGGCAAGTACCATGTTATCCTCAGAAACAAACCTAACATCGCAGAAACAAACCCATGATGTTATCGAGCTTCACAACCGCGCACTAAACTCCAAACCCCGAACCTCAAATAGCCCTAAACTCTAAATCCTAAACACTAAAACCCAAGCACGGAAATCTGAACCAGCAGAGCAAATGCAGCCTTGGCATCTTCCAGGAGTGCGTGGGCGTAGCTCCACTGCCTGCCTCTGTTGAACAGAAACCAGATTCCGAGCAGAATCTGAAAGTTAGATCTCCTATAAAAGCCTGAACGTCCATTAGGACATGCTAATGATATCTATAGTACAGAAAAAATGGGCGCAGCAGGATAGTACCTGGTTGTAACCTGGGTTTTTTGTTGCTGACATATGAGCCCTTGAAACGATTTACACAAATCCCATGTTACCCTCCATATCAACCCAGGCGATGAACCTTTTACAATTTTTGGGGTGTTGGGTGTCTGTTGAAATCGTTTTTGTCTGTATTCTACACGGGCTATGTGGATGCCTTACGCACGAGAATCAATGGTCCGTGCTTGTTGAAAACTGCCGACGTAGTGTAGGGGCAACAAGTTCAAACGCGGCTTTGGGTGAATTCCTTTTCAGCTATAGAAAAGTGATGAGGGAGTCATGTTGCTAGGTAGTTGTTCAGGCTTCTACACACATTTCTCTGGTTACCAAGTTTTCAGGGAGCCTAGGACGTCAGCCTGCGATGCCACAACCTCCATCTTTCAATAAGCTTGATTTCTGCACTCCAAACAGTAGGGTTTAGGGGATATTGGGGTTGTGTTGGGGTATGGGCTATATTGGGATAATATTGGGATAATGGAAAAGAAAATTGAAACTACCATTTGGGGTTTTGGGTTTAAGCTGTCAGCAATCCCAGGCTCCAAGGCAATTCAAAACTTCCCGAAGAGCCCTGAATTGAATGCTCTAAATAGAAAAACCTTTCAAGTTGGGTACTGCCCCTAATAATCTATATTAGGGTATTACTGGCTATGTAGAACTATAACTTAATTCTTAACCAACTGTTACAGAGTGGCGGCAGTGCACAACCTATTTACAAACCCTAAACCCTACAGCCTCAACCTGGAACCCTAAAGC
Source organism: Symbiodinium pilosum (assembly GCA_905231905.1). NCBI lineage: Eukaryota > Dinophyceae > Suessiales > Symbiodiniaceae > Symbiodinium > Symbiodinium pilosum. The sequence continues at coordinate 83,932 of CAJNIZ010005535.1, forward strand.
CTAAATCCTAAGCCCTAAAGCCTAAACCTTAAAACCTAATCTCCCGACCTTAAGCCCAACCTAAAGGCTCCTCTTGCCCAATGCCATGGACTTCATGGCCTCGCTCACAGGCTGAGATAGCAGAGTTTGTCGAAACGAGGCTTGACCTTGGCTGGTACAAAAAAATCAGGGTTTCCCAAAATTAGGGGGTTTATTATCCCCCTATAATGGAGAAAATGAAATGGAAACTGGGTT
>CAJNIZ010005535.1:84265-113147 GCA_905231905.1 Symbiodinium pilosum
GGGTATATAGGGTATATGGGGTTTAGGGTTTCCCCAAAATTAGGGGTACCTATTATAATGGAGAATCAAATGAAAAAGAAAATGGAAAATGAAATGGAAACTGGGTTTATATAGGGGATTATAGGGCTTAGGGTTTCCCAAAATTAGGGGTGCCATTTTGGGGGTCCCAGTAATAAAGATTGTAATGTTTTGGGGTCTATGTTGGGGTCCTTTTATTTTGGGAAACTACCAAATGGGGATTTCCCAAAATTAGGGGTACCTTGAGAGAGGATACAGGGATTCGAAAAGGGGATGTAGGCCCTTGCAAAGGGCGAAGGATATTGCCCCCAACAGTCGAAACTCTAATGGAAAAGAACATGGAGAATTAAAAATGGAAACTAGGCTTATAGATGGGGTGTATAGGGATTAAGGTTTCCCCCAATTAGGGGTACATTAAAACTTAAACATGAGGATACAGATTTTGGGGGGACGTAGGTATTAATTTGCCATTTTCTTGTCCTTTTGATTCTCCAGTATTGGGGGTAATATCTCTAAACCCATTATGTATCCCAATATACCCCAACTCTCTCAAAAATCTGAGGCCCAGACTCCAAGGTCATGCCCCTGGCATCCTCCAGGAGGCTTCGGGCCCACTGCCACTGCTGCCCCTGCAGAAGAGCAGGGAGGATCAAGCTGTCCATGGGGTGGTTGTTCAAAATTCCTGTCCCCAAAATGGCCCTAGGTTAGGTTCCCTGTTTGGTTAGGATCCCCCCTTAAGGACATGTATTCCCAATGGTCCCTTCTCTACAAGGACCTTTAGAACAACCCCCCCCCCCCTTTAGGGTGTAGAGGGTTTTGGATGAAGGTTTAAGGTTGGGGAATTGGGGTTTTAGGATCCAGGGTTTTGGGTTGAGGGTTTCGGGCTTAGCATTTCCAGAGTGGGGACCTTAAGGGATTCGGGACTGGAGTTTAGGGATGGGAGGAGGGGCCTGAGAATGGGCACTGATGCTTTTGTAGGGTTTAGGGTTTAAAGTTCTGGTGGTCAAGTGGGGAATGATGGACTTTACTGAGGGTTGCTTAGGAACTGCTAGAGAGGGATGCATTCTCTACCTCCTACTGATCATCAGAAGTTAATCTTAAGGGGTTAGTAAGTAGGGGTGTAGAATCTCAAGATTACCTGTCTAGGGTTCGAGTGAGGGTGTAGGGATTCGGGGTCAAGGCCCAGGGGATAGGGATTGGAGATTGCAGTTTGGGGTTTTGGTGCAGGGTTTGAGGCTGTGCAGCTGGATCCCTTTACCCTTAAGCTCAAATCTAAAGTGAGCTTGGGAACCACACCTTCCAAAACCACAGCCATATTATACCCATATGATAGGCATCTCATTTTGGGGCGGGATTACCAAAGCCCTGTTGTCACGAGAGATTGCACCTTAAAGCTTATGGCTTTACCCCTCAGCCCTTAACCTCAACCTGGTTCCCGCACCCCTCACTTTAAACTAAACCCCAATTCCTACCCACGAAGCCTGAACCTACATCTGAAGCCCTCCCCCTGAGTCCTAAACTCTGATCCCAATCCCTACACCATCTTAGCTGGGTTGCCTTTGCGGAAGCACTGACTGTGGCGTTGAACGCCACAACGTTGACCAGTGTCTCAGACCTGGACCAGCTGACTTCCCAGTCACAGAAGCGAGTATATTCTTGGGGAATCCCTTCATGTGATACCACCTCAAGAGCCTAAGAGCGTTTTCACCACCACAGGCCTCGCAGCTTGGGGGAGCATCTTTGAGTCTAACGGGGCATGTTTGATCTCAGTATACGGGGTTGACGAGCATGAGGATCCTCTTTTTGGATTGGGGTGTAGGCGCCTAGTTGAGTAGACAAGGGTTTTGGGGTACGTTATGCCGCAATTGTCTCAAGATTTGGCAGGGGAATCTTGGTTTCATTAGGCTTTCCTATTTTATTGGGAAACATTGGAACTGGAAGAGTGCAGCAGCGGGGCTTACTTTGGAGAGACATTACAAAGTCCTTGAAGGAAGGAACCCTGGGAATATGTGGGGAATGCACAAGGATTGCGGGTCCCTATTGCGAATCTTTTAACGGCAATTTCAATGAAGCCCCACCTTGGCAATTGCCTAGGGTAAAACAGAGTTTCACGTTTGGCTGCTTATGCCGATTTGGGGGTGTTGGCTAACTTACAGGAAAATGGACTCCCGCTTACACTAAGCATGGCGGGCTAAACAGGGTTAGGGATCAAGGGCGGAGATGTCCCGAGGCAACCTGAGAGCTATAGTGAATAGGTTCGAATGCACAAAGTTTTCCATTTTCCTCTCTATTATCCCTATCTCACCCCACTATACCACAGTAGTTTCCATTTCCTGTTCCAGTATCAGAAGTTAGAAGCCTGAGGGCATTATTTTGAACAACTCTCAAGAAGCACGGTCCCCTTGCCCAGGCTTCTTTTTTGTGATGCCCGAGCCTAGAAAGGTTTCTTAAGAAGCAGGCATCCTAGCCACCAGGATTTCTCAGGTTTTTCATGGGTTCTACATTTTTCAAATATCTTGGGTGACACTTGTAACCCCAGTACGGGAACAAGGGGCACTGCTGCTGTATCATTAGTTTTGTGAGGACCCTAGGCCTTGCATGAAACAGGCACCAGCTAGTTTCTGGAGCATTTGGTTGTTCCTCAGCCCTAAGCCTTAGACTGTGTAGGGTCGACTGTTATGTGCCACACCAAACACGAAGTCCTTGACACCATGATTTCGAAAATCTAGCATCTATCAAACCCTATAAATATACCGATTTGCTAGGAGCGTAGATGTTTCATTATGGAGGGGCCTTAAAACAAGGTTTTTATGCAAGATCTGTGACACACATCTGCAGCAAACGTCGTAGATTGATTGAAGCCGCTTTGCTGACATGGGGGTTGTCATGAACGGGGGTCACAATATAGACTCCAATTTATTGTAACCCTTATTATAGGGACTCCCAGAAAGGAACGCCAAATTTCCCTACATCCAGACTAGGAATTTTCAAGCTAGCACTTGCCAAGCACTCGGACACACTTGACTGCAAAATGTGAGTCCAAAAGTGTATTGATCTTATGTGCTCACTGACCAAGAAACCCTAAATAGGCGTGCTCAAAACCATTGTGAAAACCAATCTCATCTAGAGATGCAGAGATTCAGAAGCATTCTCAGGGGGAAATCCCGCTTTTGGGTGGAATAGTGGAACATTCTTAAACGCACCAAGGACCGTTATGTAAAGTTTGAATAATTACCAACATTATGGTCCTAGATTCCTTAATTATGGTCTAGGGTATCTCAAGCAGACCCCAAAATTCTCTTGGCAATACCATGTCATGATTTCAGCTAAATCTAAACTCCTAGTATCCCCCTTAATAACATCTAGAATATACCCTTGTATGATCTCCCATTGAGGAGTTTAGACTGTAGATCATTTAGCCTGCTACATTACTTCAGGAGTCGGTGTTGGACATCCTCAGCACTCTAAGAGACATCTCAGCCAAGCACGCCTAGAATCTTTAATATGCTTACGAAATCTCAAGCCTACAATTCCAAGCCCTAAGCCCTAAACGTGAAACCCCCCAACCCTCACACTTTAAACCCCAAATCCCAATCCCGAGATTCAATCCCACAGCCCCAAACCTGGAAATTCTGAACCCAAATGTGGGGCCTGGCATCTCCAAGCGTTGCCAAAGCTTGGGCCCATTGTCCCGCCGCCTGCAACATGGGGTTGTCTGAAAACCGGGCCCTAGGTATATGCAGGGATTGCAATGGAGAATTATGGGGTCCTGATGTGGATGGAGGAAGCCTTACCACTATGATACCTTTCTCACCCCTATATAGCTACAGTATAAAAATATGCACCCAAACCCTATTGTAATTGTTTAAGCACCTACAAAACCATGAACCTCAAGGCAGAAGGCCGGGAGGAAGTTCATAATGCAAGGTGGAATAAGTTGGGGCTTGTTCAAATTATAATCCCTTGTGTTTGGGCTCCCAGAATAACACGGCCTTTAATACTCCTTTAATATTGGGGGTGCCACAAAAGAAGATCATTTTCATAATGGGGGCCCAGTACGGCTTTCTGGAACCTTCGGAGGTTGAAACTCTGAATGGGGCTTAGCCGACATCACTGTTCGCAAAAGTGAGACATTCATCCAGGGACGGGCCTTAACCCAAGACCCTAAATCCAAAGCCCAAAGCCCTAAATCCCAAGCCCTACGCCCAGAATCCAAAATCCTAAATCCTAAGACCTAATCCTAGCCCTAAATCCTAAAACGCTAGCCTTGGGATGCACTAGTTTGAGATGAGAATCTGCTGCACCAAAAGCAAGAGGGTTCTGCAAAACCCAAAAGAAGAGTGATATGCGGATTCTCTAGTATTTCCACAAGGATTTTTGTAGCTTCAACCCTTAAGAAAAGGATTCTGGGACCCCAAGATAAGGGTTATATGTGGTTGTATAGGAGTCATAATTTTGGGACTGCATAGTGCTTCTAGAAGGGTTACAATATGTATTTTGTAGCCTCAACCCTTGAAACAAGGACCCTGTGAGAGTCCTATCGTAGTCACGGCTCTCTGGTAATTAGGGCACCGCCCTAATTCCTTGCATACCCTACACCCTAAACTCCCAGCTCCATTCCTTTTTTCCAGCCTCCTCCAATGTCCTACTGCTGGCAGCTCTCAGTCCTTTATCCTTGACCCTATCGCTGAAACCTACCCTTAACTCATGATTCCTAAAGACGATAGGACGAGCATGGAACCACACATAGCCCTCTTTTTGAAGTACTGTGGTCTAGAAAGGTCCTCTTTCAAGGTTTCGTAGGAGTTTTGGAGAGGGTAAGCCCAAAGCAGTTCCTCAGCTTGCCCTGCCTCGAGGACTGCAATGGCTGCACCAAACAGCACGATGCTGCAGCGCCAGACTGCCAGAAAAGTTGACGACGCAGAAAAACATCCAGGTAGCTCAAGATCCGTCAGAATAAGTATGAGTAGTAGTGTTAATAATAGCATGAGTCTCACCTTTTGTATTCTGCTTCTAACTTTTTGGAGTGGGGCTTGCATCCCACTAATGCATCTCGAGAGGGGTCAGGATAGGACTCTCCAAGTGGCCTCAAGGAAGCAATGAGGGGATTGCACACAATGGTTCCGGCTTGTGCGTGGAGGGGCCTAAGTCAGCATCTGAAACACCAACCCAGGTACAAAAGCAAGTCCCAAAGCCTCACAGAGGGTTTTTATATGGGGAAGAATGTGGCGAATCAACTGCATGTTCCGTCCTAAAACGGACTTTGCGTTTAAACACAGAGACATTGATACCCATGTGCTGAGTAAACCTCCCATCATCTTGAAGGTATGAGTACATGCCAATTTTGTGGTCATTGGCATTGGGGTCCATATTTTCAAGCCTGTAAATTAGGTCTCTGCATGCGCAGCAAGCAGATGCAACGTAACGCAAGGACCCCAAACACAAACCTAAAGCTCTTGAACCCGTTGCAAGGAATTCAACGGAACCTGAACATTTAGCTTAGGCACCAAGTCAACATGCGTTGCCCCACAACACCTCTAAAACACTAGCGCAGGAGTTACCAGGTGGGAAAAGCATAGCCCGCATTAATGTTTAATGCAGGACTCCGTGCTGAAGGGGCACTGGGTTGCTGTTAACGAATGCAACTTCAAGTTACAAAAGCATGAATATTGTGCAAACCATACGGATACCGCATAATGGGACTAAGTTAAATTCTTTGAAAGCAACCCAGGTTAGTAGCTTCTCGAACACATGGACGGAAAGCTCCAAAGCCCCACTGCCCTCAACCCCTAACATCCCACACTTTAATTAAATTACGCTGGAGTAGAGCCCTCTAAAAGCTTCTAGGAGCTCCACAAGCAAGACAAGCCTGAGAGCATTCCGCACTCGAACCAAAATATGAGGACTCTCCATGCAAGAGCAAGACTTCGAGCCAACTTGCGAGGACATTCCACTGGAGCCGCGGAACCCGGCTGGCTACATCAACCAGTTCTCTTTGCTGCGACCGCAAGAACCCCTGGTGTCCACACTGTTTGAGGCTACAGCTGCAAGGTTGCAAGCCCGAAACATTAAACAATGTCGAAATTCCGTGGAACCCCTCGGAACCCAGCCCTAATCGCACCTTGCCCTCGTCGTTCTTGAAGCAGGTGTAAAGCACGTTGCCACAGCCGAGGGCCACGAAAAGCACCTCGGATCAACTCAGGTTTGTAAGATATTTGAGCAACACTGAGGGGCTGCTATCTTTGGAAACTGCTTTTGTGAGGTGATCATCGTCATCATGGTGAGCTTTACACGGGTCGCAGCGACCACGATAGAGCTTGCATGGATGAGTGTTCAGATTATGGCGTAGTTCCTTCCTTCATTTCCAACCCCTGCGGTCGCTCTTGTGACCAAGAAGTACTTCATCACGTTCAATGGCGGATTTTGAAGGGAATGGGGGAACGACCCTACACTGTACTGTAACAGTAGGCCCTACATTTAAAAACAAGGATCATGACATTCCCTTCCTTCATTCCCTGCTAGTGACCAGTCCGTAAACCCCTAAACGCTCGACCGTGCACACCCCCAAGTAACCTCCTATTGAACGTGGGCACCAACGGTGGGCACCAACGTTCGGAGGCATGTTATACCATACTTGGGCAAGGATGCTACGGGAATCGTATTGGTAATCATTCAACCGTCTACTATTTTTGGCCGACACCACTAGTTCCTCAGTGGCTGCCTTCACTCAGGACCATCCAGCATGGTTCGCGGCTGTTACGGCAGTTTCCCAAGACCGGGAGGCTTCTTCTACAAACACTAGGTTTAATCAGGGACAAGAAAGGGGCTATGGGATTCTCCCTCGGCTTCCATGTCCCGGTTGGTACAAACTTCCACATTCTGGCTTTCATCTCCCCGTAGCACACTGAAACGAGGTTTCCCACAAACTGATAAACCTTTGATTTTTGAGGCTTCCCTCAGATGCTATGCAATGGTTGATACACTTAGCCTTGAGTACCGCAATGCTGGGCTACTGGGAGGCTCTTTTGACTCAGTACGGCTATCTACTATCCCCAGTCACCCCCCAAATACAAGCCCCGTGACCCCATTACCAAATTGATTTACGAAGCAAAAGTCCCTCCATTTGAGACACTCTCTTTCCACGCGTGCTGCTGACTAATTACTTGGAACTTTGGGGCGAAATGCCACGGTCTCACATACTTCTGCTGTGAATTTAAATGGCTTGTACAGGACTGTGTAGGATGGTTCTCACAGGACAACTCATGGATCATGTAAGGGAAAATAAGCATCTGATCTCCCAGATGCGTAACCATATGCAGTTGTGGGGTTGCGCGCTGCGTGTTCTGTGCTCTGCCCTCCTTGCAAGGGTAAGCCGCAACGACAAGCACCTATACCCTCACCCATTTTCTGAGGAATCTTCTGTGCACCATCCAAAAGGTATTGTAACATCCTACCTGAGAAGTTGTCCAAATCATGATTCCTCGTTGGATCCCTTTATAGTACTCTCACCAACACTTATGCTATCGCAAAAGGGAATTGAGATTAGACAGGCCCTTGTAGGAAGTCAAAGCCTGCAGACTGCAACCTGAATCCTGAGATGAGGACTCATCATGGCCACATACCTGGCATCAGCGCAAAACGACAACGGAAAACCGACTTAGGGTTCAGTTGTAGTGGTTGGGGGTTGGTCCAGAAGCTTACGAGTCAGGGCTACTTACTTGTGAGAAAGGGAAGGGGGAGTGGATCCCTATAATATACTTTCCTGTAGTCGAGCCCTATGTTCACTCTCCACTCCCTCTTTAGCATCAGTGAGGTCTGGGATGTTTTTGAAAGACTTCAGCACTGCGGCACCAGCAGTTGTATCAACTTTAGCAATAACAGGAGAGAGCTGCATGCCAGGCGAAGGCAGGCCTCAAAGCGGGCAGTTGGGTTGCAAATTTAAGGCTTACTGTGTATCGGGGGCTCCGACTTCCCTTATTTGGGGAACCCTGGCTTAAGCAAGCTCCCAACTGTTGAAGCACAACACATTCCCAAGAAGCTGTGCTCAACTGAGAAACCTTCAGGTAGAGGGCCCCATAGCCTTGTCAATTGGCATATATTGGGTGCTCCCCCCCCACGCAGTAACAATCTGTGAAAGGGGGTAATACTAAGGGCTATATATACTCATACTATAGACATTATCCGACTGTTGCTGAGTGGGGGCAGTATCCAAGGCATGTACCTGGAATTCTTGAGGGAGCCATAAATCATTGAAGGTCTTTTTCTGAATTCGGGGTATTGGGCTCTCTGGGTCCTGAGTACGGTAACTTTTAACAAGCTATGGACCTACGATCTAGTGGAAGATATCACGTACTGTTTTTCGCAGATGCAGGAATAGCGCGCCCTTGGAGAATGGCGGCACTTTTGCGTGTAGGCATGCAAAGTTCATCACTTCAAGTGCCATTGTATTTGGCAAATACCACACACTCTCTGCCAGAAACCCCATAACGGACTTACCTCGACTCACCTGTGCGAAGATGTCAAAACCAATGAGTCCAAATCCATCCCAGGTGCGGGACGTGATGTCATCTGCATCTGCTCCGTCGAACAGGGCAAGTGCATCCTGCATGGGAAGGTTTGCACAAGACACCTTTGTTTTTGTCTCCAGCGGCGAAGTTGGTTTTGTGGTTTTGGTTCGGGGATGGTAGTTCAGGATTTAGGGGGATTTACGGCTTAGACTCTAAACTTCAAAGTTCAGCCTTGGGCGCACCTTTAGGGGTTTCGTCGCTGGGGAGAGTGCAATCTGGAGTTGGCTGGCAAAAAGGTAGCGGGTTGAGGTTAGATGGTCCAGGGTAAGCAGCCAAGGATATATTTTTGGGTTGTATTTCGACTCAGACCTGTGATGTTGAATTTAAGTTCAATTCGTCAAGCCTCAGAGAAACATCTGGAAAGAACATGTGTAGGCATTCTAGACTGGTTCTTTAAAACATGTCTCGAGCAACCCTGAATATGGACCTTCTGAATGCGCTGTAATCCTCCTTTGGACCCCCTGGTGTCTTCAAGCGCCGCCTTTTTGAGAAAGCGCCCACATGCCTTTTGACAATTTGAAGTCGGAACCTGCAACCGTAGCACGACCATCTCAGAATCAAGAACCATGTGAACACCAAAGAACAAACCCTTAAACCCGGAAGCTAAACCTTAAAACCTTAATCAACCAAGGCCGCCCAGACGGTTGACAGGAAGTGAAGGAATCGGTTTTGAGGACCAGAATAAGGGATTTCCCTGAGAAGATCTGAAGCTCAAAATTCTGTATTTGCAGTAATAACAATCCTGAAGTAATGGAGTGCCCCAACATCTTCTTGCAGAACTAATTTTCAGATCCGTTTAGCAGTCTGGGTATGTAGGGGCTGAATTGGGATCCATTCGTTGTGAACCTCTGAGGACAACACCATCTGCACCTCAATGGGGGCCTATGATAGTGTTTGTGTGGCAAGGATTGAGCCATTTGTTATTCCTACAACCTAAAGCCCCATCCCGTCTCCGAGCCCAACAGAGAACAAAAGCAGCAATATGCTGGAGGATTCCTGAAATTGTGGATTGCCATGTGAGTACGTGGGGCAAGTAGATTCCTTTTGTTGAAATTCTTTCGGACAAATCCGGTTCCATCACGAGACGCGTAAGATTAGATTTACTGAATGCCAGTGCATTCTTAGCATGAGCCCTCATGATTTGCCTGGTCTGATCTAACTGAAAGCCGGAGCCGGCGAGAATGGCAGGAATTGGGAATGTAAGTTCGAGCCCATTATTACCAAAATGAAGTCTGAGCTCTCAACGCGAAGCATCCTAACACAAATCCTCAACCCATTGCAAAAGTAATGTTCATGCACTACAGCTGTTGCCCTTGAGCGAAGAACCACAGAAGTCTTGTGCCAATTTTTCAGTCTACCTGTACCCCAAATACGAATGACCTGTCTTGGAACCACTGAATTTGAAAGGACTTACCTTTGGTTAGATGGGAATGAAGGAATGGAAAGTAAATGGAAACTACTGCAATAAGTGATATAGGCTTAGTAGGGACTACTGTAAGGATCTATTCCTTCATTAAGAAGTATTGGCTGCAACTGTGGACCCTTGACCCCGGAATTGTGGTACACTTGTTGTTCCGGTTAAGTAGTTGAATATGGTTTAGGGTTTTAGGGTTTAGCGTCCAATCTCGCTTAAGTAGGGAGAATATGGAGTCCCCTCAACCATAGTAAGATTCCCAAATACCCACTATTCTATCTACTTGCTGTTGATGGATGAAATTTTGCACCACCTAGGGTCCCCAAACTACTGTACTTCCAAGGACTTTAGGGACTTCAGGTGGTGCACGATTTCCTCCATCAACAGTATGGGGGGGCTTTAAGATGCAGCGCGCACACCCGAAAGGCCCTTTTAATCTTCCCAAAAAACCCAGACCCCCTGAAGGATCCAAAAAATGGAACCCCCCCAATATGAACCCAATACTACATTGGGGAAACTAGGGGATTCTTAGGGGGGTTCCATTTTTTGGATCCTTTAGGGGGTCTGGGAAGCTCAAGCCCATACTGGTACAAGGACGGGCCCCAGGGTCTCAAACCCTAAGCCTAAACCCCTCAATCCTAAATGCTCAGCGCCCCCGATGCAAATCCCTCAAACCTTATACTCTAAACCCTGACCGCTAAAGTCTGAAATCCAAAAGCCTGCCACGCATCTCCGGCTGCGTAAACACCTATGGCGGCATTTGTTGCCACCTGCGCGACTCGAAGACTTGGCTGGTTCCGTATTTAGGGTTCAGGAGTTTCGGGGTGCTCTCCAATAGTTTTGGTTTAATGTCCCATTGGCTTCCCTTACCACCACCCCTACACAATCCCTCCAAATTTCCGCAAGTAGCCTCACCAGCCCGAATTACGCCGAAGTTGCGTTCCCGCTTCTCACAAGTTCCGTAACACGGGCCATGGCCATTACACTACCCCCACTCCCCTTCATTCTACTCACACTACTGCCTTTGGCTTCCCGTGTGTTTGCTGAACGGAGCGCGGCCCAAACCCTACACCCGTAGGGTTTTGTGACATTATACAGCCCATGTGGCCATAAGATTCTAAATGGCTTGGTCATATAAATGCCATAGGGTTCATATCATTAAAGGCCCATAAGATTGTTTTAGGCCACTCACCTTTGGGCAAAAACCACCATAAGGTAGCAGGCTAAATGATGAGGACACAGCTTTCGGGCAGAATATGTTATAATTATACCAGGGCTAGCAGAGGATTACAAAGGTATTTTTTGAAGCTCATGCATAACCCTCTGAACCCTGAAGCCCACAGTACTCTTCCATGGCGCACTTGATTGAGCTCCAAGTTGTTCTCTTCTGCGCGCTGCAGAAGCCTCCGCCACAGGTTTGAAAGCACTAGGGCCTCAAACAATTCGAGGTCTGAATGTTTGGAAGTTGAGCTACGTTGTACCATATACCCTAAACCCTATATGTATCTAGATGTAGTAGGTTGGCAACATTCCGACCGCTCAGGGAATCCACAATGATCAGTGCTACGTCACCTGAGTTTTTTTTGGCCACGCTGGCTTTTCTGTGTAACGGGGATGCTAGGAAACACGCTGCCTGGTCCCACATCACATGTAAGAGTAGGGAGCAGACATGCATCCTCAAGCGCTTAGCCCCTAAATTCGACTGCGTTCAAAGCCGCAACTGCGGACTTCTGAAGAACTCTGAACTCCTTAAGGGCGGGGTATATAGGGGATTATATAGGGGACCACTATAGGGGATATTACGGGGGATACTAGGAATTTCTCTTGCTTTGAAGCTTAAAAGACCAAGGCGTGTCTTGGATGTCTACATGGCCAGGCTAAGCCCCCCAAACAGGTGCCCTAAACATTCCCTAAGGGTCCAAGGACTCAAATAATAGGGCTTTAGGGCCCAAATACTATAATATGAATGGTATTTGGGTCCCAAAACCCTAATATTTGGGTCCTTGAACCCTTAGGGATTGGCAGTCAACAGGACATGGGAGTTTCTGACGGAAACCTCAACCCCTATAATTGACATATTATCCTCCCATATCCCTTTAGTCCCAAGGGTGTCCAAGCAGAAACGAAACCCTGAACCCCCTTGTAGCGGCATGTACAAGCCCTGTTTTTCAAGATTCAGGTGTAGGGTTGACGGTCAATAACAACTCTACTTCGGCGGGCCTTGCCAAGGCCCGCATGCCTGCCTAAGACAAGTATGTCGGCATTTCTCACAATTAGGGTCCCGCTACAGGCCCCTCCACACTATGATTCCCATATTTGATTGCTGTGTCGGTACAGTACAATAGTATACCCCACACCATAGACCCCTGCAGTAAGGTCTGTACTATCAGGATCCCAAACAAACAAGACCTGACCCTACGCCAAATCCAAACTCTGAATGGCAATCCCATACCTTCAAGCCAACCCTCCAGCTTCAGATGGTTTAGGGCTGAGGGTTTGCCGAACGCTATCTGGCACCTCCAAAGTAGTTCCCTCTGTTCTTTTTTTAATGGTTTTATGGCTTGAACCATCAGGACCTGAAAAGGGTACTACATATGGAAGGTCTGCGTATTGCGCCTTGTAGAATCGCAGGAGTTAACATTTCTGGTTTTTTTTCAATCTCAGATTTCTAACAGCCCAATGAAGCCTGACCGTGGCCCCACTAGATTATTTGTCCTATGGGCATCCCTTACACATCTAAACAGTAGGAACGAGTTTACAAGGACACGAACCAAAGTTTGGAAGGGCTTTGCAGTTTTGGTTTGATGGCTTTCACTATATTTGTGTTCTCGACGCTTTGGGTTTGATGAGATGGGGTGGACGCCTGAAGTGTGGTACGTTCCGAAGACGTAGGTGCTTGATCCCACAATCCTGTATTTAAATCCTAAACATTCAATGCTAAAGTTGAAGCGCTATCGATATTCGAATCCTACATCTCCAGCCTTATCGCCTCCTGCCACGCCGAGCCCTCGCTGCAGGCAAAGAGAGTCGAGCCTTGGGCATACTAAAGAAAGGGGTCACAACCATTACACGGAGGGTGTACCTCACATCCACCTTACATGCCCAATATAAATCCCCACCGAGTCCACAAAAAAGCCTTACACACAGCTTGTACTTCCACTGTATAGTCCCCCCCGCTTTGCTGCAACCTCCCGAAAGGAGGCCCTGCGTGACACGCGTTCGTGTTTTTGGGTTTCAGGGGCTGAAGGTCTGAGTTCCCAAAGAGCTGGGCCATTATCTTAAACATGTGACTTCTTTTGGCAAAGATTGACTATGCTACCCTAAATACAATCCCTTCATTCAAGACATGAAGAGCATGATGAAGAGTGCGCAGAAACCTCATGTTATAACTGTCGGTTACGCAAACCAGGTTTTGGGGGGACTCTTATGATAAGGATAATGTTTACAGGGCGTAAAAGGGACTAGAATTTAGAACTGCCAATTTGACAGAACGGCCAAGTTGCTTCATTTTGTCCCACTTCCTGGTGACAATCCCCTGGGCTAATCGCAGAAATGCAGTGCGTCGTGGAACGGCAATGTAAGCAAACAAAATTGTGTAGCGCAGCTTCTCAGGGTCTAATCAACTCGAGCATTCGATGACGTTCGTGTACCTGTACCATCCAAGTCCTGATATTTGGTAGTTTCCCGAAAAACAGGGCCCACCCCCCAATACTATAATCCTCATTATGGGGAGCCCCAGAAAGGTACCCCTAATTTTGGGAAAACACCATATGGACTGTTTGTTATTCGAAAATTTATGGTGGAAATTTAGTGGTACCGGAAGAGACCCGGGGTCAACCGAAAAGCTTAGATCTAAACTGTAAAGCCGGGTTCCTAAACCTGAGCCCCTAAACCCCTGAACCCTTCTACCCCGAAACCCTAAATCCCTAGACCCCTTGACTCCTAAATCCCTAAACTCTACCCGCTCCTAAACCCTTCACCTCTGTACCCTAAACCGCATTAAGCCCTAAGTGGGGCCCTAAGTCAACCTGGAGCCTTCTTTGGGATGATGAAGGTGTGCTGATCTCCGGATCGTAGGCTTCAGCCGAAAACCCGGCCTTTAGAACTTTGGAAATTTCAAAGGAAGATAACCCCAATATTATAGCGGTTTCCATTTTCTTTTCCATTATCCCTATGTAACCCAACATAACCCAAAGGATTCCCTTTTAAGAGCTTAGCCGTAGTCCCTAAACTTCAATCTCAAAGCTCAAATTTGCAAGCCCTGAACCCTGCCTACAAGCTACCCCAAGCCCTGAAACCGTGATTCCTAAGCTCCAAACCCAGCCCCCAAACCCAGCTCCAAACCCCTACCTCTTAGTTTTGGGACCTCAAGTACGGGCTTCTTAGAAGTATGGGTCCCGTTTTTGGGTCCTAAAATCAAGGCCCTGGCCCATGGTACCATAGCAGTATGATGAGGGAATACGCGTCCCGACTCTGGAAAATGTTCGTAAAAGGGATGACAAGGCGATTTGTGGTTCCCTGTCAAAGATTTGGAAGTTCTTCTCCCTTAGTAGTCTACCTCCTATCGCCAATGCCTCCTAGCATTAGCCCATAATCCCCATTGCTACGTCGACTTTCTATATCAAGAGATATTCTACGTATGGCTTACGGTTTAGGAGCCAAGACCGGCGCTGAGCATTACAGCATCTGCTGGGATACCGAAGCCCTGCGGATGGCAGGCAGTTCTGTTTCACAGACAAAATCAGGTTTGGGGGTGGGGGGTTTAGGGTTTGCGGTGTTAGGCTTGGGGGGTTTAGGGAACAAGGGTGCAGGCATGGCTCATGCAAGATTTTATGCGCTTGAATTGTGAGAACCAGGGCAGTACGGTATACTTAAGGAGATGCACGAGTGCGTCTGTAAACAGTTACCCCTAAACCCTACACCGTGTGGCTGTGAACCCTAAACCCGAAACGCTAAACCCTAAACCCAGGGGTGAAGGTATGGGGATTGATATTCAACTGGAGGTGGCTACTTGGTACTGTCTATAAACACGGGAGCCTAATATAGACCCCCAAATACTATAGTATTCTTTTGTATGCGGACCCTTGAAAAGGCACGCCTGATTTTGGGATACCTTAATCCTTATAAACCCCTGTGTAATCCTGGTTTCCATTTCATTTTCCATTGTCCCTTCCATTTGATTATCCATAATTGGGGGTAATATCATGGTCCCTTGGTAACCACAAGGCGTGTCTGCCAAACCCCTTGAAGTAGTTGTCACGGGCTCAGAGGTGAGGTTGGGGATTGAGTTTGACATAAAAGAAAGGTGCGTCTTGGGGAACAAACGGATGCGGAGAAAGCCTCCATCATTCCTCCTGCCTACAAGTGTTGCTTCTAGAGTTCAAAGTGCGGGCTAAACTTTTTCCGCCCCTAGAATTTTGGGGTCCTGGTATCCCCGGTACATACAATTCAAATTTTCCTATTGACCATATTAATCCATAGTCTAAACTCCTAGTATACCCCTTAATAACCCCTATAATACTCCTCTATGTAATCCCCCCTCTACGGAGTTCTCACTGTAGACCTATAATCCTTCTACATTATACAGCCCTGGATGATTGCGCAAAGAGAGGCGCCATTCCGTGTTGCGTAGTGTAATTATTTCCTATAGTGGGATGACACGTATTTGTAAATGCCGTGTAATGGTGGGAAGAATGCAATCTCAAGTCGCACTTCCACACCAAGTGACAAATTATCATGAATGCCACATTACTGTGCGTCAAACCTAGGCGATGGTGCCTGGTTTTGGTAAGCTGCACACTGCAACGATTGGATCTTTAACTCTCACATGACACTTACGCGGTCCTTATGACAGGGGTTGCGTTAAGCACAATCTGCTATAAAGCTCTGTGTAAAGCCAGATTGCACTTCATCTGTATTCTACTTTTTCATTTGAACCTTCATTCAACTTTTTTTGGGGGGTTGGGGTTGCCGAAATCCTGTTATTAATGTGGCCGGCCCTTGCTTTCAGTTCCTGGGGGCGTTATAGACTGTATCAAGGTTGCGTAATGCAAGCATCTAACCGTAAACTCTGAGCCCTAAGCTTCAAATCGCCAACACTTAGCTCTAAACCATACTCCCACATGAGAAGCAACCATAATCCCAAATCAGAAGCCACAGATCCCAAACCTCCAGCCCTGCATAAATCCTGTGATATGCCTCCATTTCCCATGTACCTTAATATGTCCCTGTAGCTCTGCAACCCTGATAAACCAACTCTGCTAATTTTTTTGGTCTAAATTCCTAGTATCCCCCTTAATCACCCACCCCTCTAGCACTCCCAAAAAAGTCCCCCAAAGGATTTCGGACTATGGCTCGTTTGGTACCTCCGCTCGGCTGAAGAGTGCCAGTGCCGCCGCCCAGTCCGCTGCATCCTGCGCTTGAGGCGCCGAGGGGAAGGAATTAGGTGTCCCTTTAAGTGGACTACTTTGGGTACTGCCCCCACCCTGCAACAGTCTATATTGGGGGTCACACTTCTAGTGCCACTAACTGGCCTCTAATATCGTCACCCCAAACATAAGGTTGGTTCTAATCTCAGCTATATGTACCTGCGGTGTCTTGGACTAACGACTGTGGAACAGGAGACAAGTTCTGAGGGGCGAAGAAAAGTAGCATTTAGGAGGAAAGGGGGGGGTAGATTTTAGCATCTAATGAAAGACACACAAGCTTGTGTATGCGAACTCTCAAGACCCTCTAACAACGAGAGGGACTTGGTGACCCCAATGCGTATAATACGGACCCCATAAGAGTTACATGATAGTCATAGGCTCCTTCTTCTAAGGTTCAGGGTTACTAACATCCTGTTATCACCTAAGACACTTCCGGCTGAGGTCTTCTTGCCGAACTGGGGGAGTGAATACAGGTACCATAAGGATTAGGGGTTCAGGACGATGATGCGGGACAATACTATGGTGTCGGGGAGGAGAATCGCGATACCTATACCTTGCTTTAAAGCTCACAACGATAAACGCACTTGAAAGCCCCACAGGTACAAAAACCTGCTATGATCGGGTGCTTCATCCGGGTACTATTGAAAAACATTTCAGTTTCCTGCATGGGTTTGAGTCTAACACCGTTTCCGCCGCTGCTTAAATAATGAGGTTGATTGAAGAAAGGTGCTCAGCACTTCGCCGGACCTTCAGAGTAGTAGTCATGCAATTGTCTGGGGTTCGGACGGCTGCGGCGAAGATTGCAGAGCTGAACACCTCGGGCAAATGGCTATGGACCTACCTCGGACTCCTGCTAAACAATTTGAACTTCAACTGTTCAGTAGGCAAAATGCAGAAACTTGATTTCAAATGTTGTTTCAGAAATCATCCAGAGAAACACGGCTTGAGCACTGCAGGACGGGTCCCCTCTTATTGCTCCACATACTATAATACGATTTTAACGGACCATCAGAAGAGACCTCCAACTTTTTGAAACCCCGACATGCAACTTCATGTTGTTTCCTGTTAAGAGGACTGCCGTGTGTGAAATGTAGGGTCTAAATATCTAGAATATGGTTTTGGGACGCATTCTGCTATCATTACATAAGCATTGCTAGGGAACAATCTTGGTGATAAGACTGGCAGTTCTTCTAGATTCTACATTCTGGGTTGGCCCCTAAAGCCCTTTGAAAATATTCGTATATAGGGTCCCTTATTAAAGCCATTAGGGAAAATATCAAACATTTCAGGGGCCTACCCAGCATTAAAGCCCCCTTGCCAGCAGGAAGAGTAGCCGGTCGTAGTGGCAGTGGTGGTGACCGCTGGCAGGGGCGGCAGCGGTGGCATGAAATAGCGGCAGTCATTTGATAAACCCTCTGATATCCCGTGCCCCTAAGAATACTTGCTACTGTGCGTCCGCTTGGGAAGATCTGAATTGCGCGAAAAGTGGTTGCAAATTGGGCGAAACTGCAGAAAAGAATGCTGGAGGCCCAAAAATGTTCCAGTAGGGTGAGGGGGTTTACTTTTCTGTAGTAATACTTGGATTGCGATGGATTGTCTATCGTACTTTCACGCTTTAGCAGTAAGCACGCTTCGAAACTTCTTTGTCTTTCGCTCTCAGCGGCTTTCCAAAGCTTATGGGTGTTTGAGGGAAAGGCATGGAGTGAACAAAGTTGACACAACAAGGCACCAACCGGGTAGATTCCTTGAGGCTCCCTACGAGAGATCTCCCACACTCTATATATGGGCCTTACCCTTCAAACTGCCAACAGGGGACAGCTGACTTTTGGAAGTCATCATGTAGGGATAATTGCAGTGACTAGTTCCCACACTGCCTTTCGGAGACCAGAACCCAAAGGCCGCAGCGCCCCAAAGCTTCCCGTCATATTCCCCTCTGCAAAAGGCCCGAAGCTGCAAGTAATTTCACCTCTCAGCCCTAATGAAGACATAGAGTCCCCCTGAAGTAGATAGAATATGGCTTTGGGTATACTATACATTGGGGTAATATAGGGATAATGGAAGAGAAAATGGAAGCTACTATAGTATATGTGGGTTGTATAGGGAATGTGGCTTTGGGTACATTAAACTAAGATCCCCATATACCCCATATTCTATCTACTTAAAGAAGACTATACCCTCCCCAAACGAACCTGGAACCCAGACAGCACCCTTCTAAAAGGGCAAGGTTTGGGTAAGGTAAAAGCTTTCAACCCTATGACAAAGAAGTCTGCTGCAGTTCAGAAACAAACCCTCACAAACAGGCACGATACTCCCCATATTTTCCCAATCCAAAGCCCTACCCCCTCAAGCCATCTCTCTATGCCATAAAAATCTAAGCCCTAAACCTTGAGGCCCTCAGCCTGAACCCTAAATATTGCATCTCTCTACACCCTACGCCCTCACACCTTAAGGGCAGGGCTTTCTTTAATCTGTGCATCACTCAGGCTCACGCCACGTTGTTGGGCTCGATCTGCCTGCTTGCATGGGGAATAGCAAGTGAAAGATCATCATGTTCCTCTGATATTATGAGAGACGGTGGTTGTAGATTCCTTATGGGATTTCAGTATAATACTAAGATTGAGAGATGATGTCCAAGAACAACTTAGCTATGAGTTAATAAGACGGGTGGCCTCTTTGAATTTGTTGGCACTTTGTAGCGGGGTGTGCAGGGATCAGCATTTTTTGTCTACTCGGACTATATCGGGTCATCTCAGGAACGGATAAAGAAGCTACTAACCAAATAACACTTTTGAACACTTGGCGACAAATAGGGGACGGGCCACAAAAATGCACTTTCGATAGGACCATGCGGGACTGAATACTCTTCAGGTCAAAAGGCCCGGCTATACTTCAACAAATATCTGCACCCCACAAAGCGCTCACAGTGTTAAGGAGCTACGCTCCGGCCATCATGTCACTCATGGTGCCCACCGGTTAGGGAAATTTCTGGAAGCCGCGAGCCCAAGGAAACACAAGAAAGTTGTTTGTAGCAGTAGCTCCTTATGTCGATGTCTTTCTAGGACATAAAAGGCATCACGAGCGTCCCTGTAGGGCTCATTTGAGACACGCCCCCATGAGACGCTACCACTGATACTAGAAAAACCTGCATGACCTTACTATACTATAATGCCATAATTTCCAAGGTTTAGGGTGCTTGGGGTTATGCAGGATTGTTAGTCTAAATCATAGGGGAGGACGAAAATCCGTCAAGGATCCTGGCGAAAAAAAAAAAACTTTTGCTCTCAGCGAAGCAGCTGCTTGTCATTTGCACTGCCATCATGGAGATGGGTTTGGGTCGGGGCCCGTCTGTCTTACATGCCCTAGCTCTAACCCTTGAACTCTTTGGAGCTACGATCATGAAGGATATGGGGGATACATGCGGGGAGAGAGAGATGGAGATATGTACATGTACACACATATCCATGGTGATAATCATGGGTGATCACAATCCAAATGTGGTCGTGAAAGTACCGACTTCTAACGGTATTAGGCACATAATCCAGCGATAAATGGGTTGTAAGTACAAGTTGACTACTGTAAGTAGGGTACAACTACTAACTTTAATCCCTAGATATTTCTATAACCCACCCTCAGTCGTAGTTGGGGTTAGGTTACTGGTGCTCATGGACTTCTAAGTAAATCCTAAGCCAGGACATAAGCATACTTAACTCTTCCCTCAGGATGGGTAGCGTTGAAATGCCTCTATCGAAGTCTGCCCTGCTGCGCCCAGCAAATATGTCTACTACCATCTGTATGGGTATATATGTAAAACGCAGATGTATCTGTAGAATTTCATCAGAAACCCTCTCCAAAACCAGCTTCAGCGCAACTATCTGCAAAAAACAAAACGTTGCACAAAACGATGGGTGTAGCTGCATTTACCCGAAGCTAGGCGACGTTTTCGCTGGCACAAGGAAGCAGGGAGGTCAACGCTTGGGTCTGGTTCGTGTATCGAAACATGGTACCTAGACAAACACGCACAGCACGAGGAGGATAGCGTGTAGTTCCAAGTCAGGCTCCGGTTGTGTGCAGCCCCAGAACATTCCGACCTGATTAACCCTGAGACCATAAGTCCTGAAAACCCAGGCAGGCGTCACTTCGGATATCATCCAGGACGGACCAGGGCCTGCATTCCTCATCCCACAGACAGACCAGCGGGTGGACCAACAGCTACAGCGGTTGACTGTCAATGCGCGGGGCTTTCTCCAAATCAAGGTGACCTTTTCAGTGGTCTACTTGAGAGCATATCATGGAATCATGGACCTTGATTTCCGAGAAACGCCCACATGGGTTTGTGCCTCAATTGCGGTGACCCGCAAAAAACCTTCTGTAATTCCATTATATCTCTTGGTCCCCAAGAGCCCTCGTTTTGTGAACCCTCAATTTGGGGACCTTAAAAGGTCCTGGTGTTGGCACACTTCCATATGGGACCACATCTTGCGCGGCTTGATCTCCAACACGCAGCCAGGGTTAAGGGTTCAAGGGCTCAGGGAGAGTTTGAGGAGCTTCTCATAACAACCAAGCCTTTCTGTGGGGCCTCATCCCGCTTCGATCTACTGTCTTATAAAGTGTGGATGTAAAATGTAAGCACCAAATTTAGCCAGCACAGGATAGCTAAGGCTACGCTGATAGATCGCCAGGAGGACACCATGGCCTTCTCAACTATCCCCCCACCAATTCCAGGGCAGCCTGGAGATGAGTATGATGGGTCAGGTAGCTTGGAAAACTATGAGACCAATTCTAATGCAAGTTCTCAGGAAGTTGGTCAAGGGTTACCAGGCTCGACTCGCAAAGACAAATCTCATCTTGGTGCTGGTGCCTACAAACAGGGCCTCGATATTGAAAATCGTCTTGGGGGATACCACGTACAACAAGAAGACAGGAATGTTACAACATGGAATACACTCTCGTAATTACGCCCATAAATTTCGTGTAGTGTGCTTAGCTGGCAAGCTGTGCAATAGAACTTCTTAAGAGTTGGAGCTTTCTGGGTCGTGCATGTACTACAATGATAGTTTGACAGCTTTGACATAATGCCGTGTTGCGGAGACGGATTCAACTCCTTGTACATTCTCCAATGTCTCTGTCTTTGGCATCATTGGTTGACGCTCTGTATACCTTCTTCCAGCTTCCAGGGGCTCACTTCCCCAACGAACTCTCGATATTCCGAGCTACAGTCCTTGCCTGCTCAGAGGGACACAAGATTCTGTTGGACACAGTAACTTACACCCCCTTAACTGACATCGACCCTCAAGAGAGGCCTGGTGTAGCCGCATGTAAGCAACTATCCCTTTTAGATTATAGTGCCTGCGCCCAAAACCGTGTGTATGTACATGTAGGAGTTTCTCAAAACGCCTCTGCGTCTATTTCGCCCTTCTGCTCGAAGCAGATGATCCACTCCCAATCCCCATAAATCCCCAGGGTCCATAAGATAATCCCAGTTGCAACAATGGTGCATCTAACTTACGCATACCGTACATAGTTCAGAGAGCATACGGTAACCCACAATGGCTGGACTTGGAGATGGAAGATGCCACGCACCGTGTCCAGTGCCACCGCTGGCAAGTTCTTTAGGTGGTTTCCCAATGACACCCCCTGTACAATCTCTATAACCCTTAGTAGTTCCAATTTTCTTTTCCATTATCCCTATATAACCCCAAGTAATCCCTATATAATCCCTTTAACCCCTAGTAGTTTCCATTTTCTTTTCCTTTCCATTATATTCAGGTGACTGGGAAGTTTCTCGACCTCCGGGCTGTCTCGGTTCTTGGAAGGCAAGTTGAAGAAAGGGTTATATGGGCTATAGTCTAAGTTTCTTAAAATATAAAATAGTTATATAAGGGATTATATACTGCAGTCGCCTTAGACCAATAATATAAATATATATATATATTCTTTTAAATATTTCCTTAGGGTTATACTATAATTAATAACAATTAGAATAATTACCAAGGACAGTGCAGTATAGGGGAATGCTAAAGGGGTTAAGAGAGATACTAGGAGTTTAGACTCTGACTCATATACAGATGTTCTCGTTGAGAAACCCCCTGCCGGCGCTTCCACAGCTTTTCTTTGAGCTGTGGTCTGCACATCCAAGTCGTCGTCAGACATGGCAGGTATTGAAGCGATGTACTACGGATGTTTTGGGTTGAGGGCTAAAGTTTAGGATCAAAGGAATTAACTGAGTGTGCAATTGAAAGTTGGGAGCATGTAGGGCGTGTGACCTGGTATATTTTTGAGCGTGTCTTGACTTAATATGGGGTATGTAGGGTTTGTAGGGCATGTAACCTGGTATTCTTTGGAGCGTGTCTTGATTTAGTATGGGGCTCATAATAGTGGGGTATAATGGGTAAACTCACTAAATCAAAAGAACCTTCAAGTAAGGGTAGTACATACTGCCACTAGCTTTGTTGCTACGGGGCTTTCAAGTTTGTGCGAACATTCTGCGGTCACCTGGCAAAGGTATTGAAAGGTATCATTTGAATGTCTTTGCTCTGCATCTCCACATATTTCCCGGGTACTCTTAGTTGCAGGCGCCATGCTGAATGGGGTTATCATGGGGATAGCAATGCTTACTATCCGGTAGGGGCCTTTATACCGCGGAGACAACTACCCATGAATTTGTCAGAAGGCCCCTTCTGTCACCCAAGACCCCATCAAGTTGCATGCAATTCCATGGGTTGCTAAGTACTTGGCCAACTCCTAGTATCCCCCTTACTAACCCCATAATACTCCCCTAAATAATTCCTATATAACCCCCTTTAAGGAGTTTAGACTATGGCTCAGGTGAGGGCTCCTCAAAATGAGGGAGGCATAGGGACCCTAGAGACAAATTTGGGATTTGCAGGAGGTTTTGGAGGTTCCCCTTCAGCATTCTGTAGGCATCCTTTGGAGAACTCTCAAGTGTTCTTGCTTAATACTCCTAACTGCCGTTTCTCAAGCACACTGAAGCGAAGATCTACCGTCACTTCAAAAAGATTAGTATGTCCGTTAATGGTTGAACCAAGTAAGATTATGTTCTTAATACAAACATCCACAAGCCACAGGAGAAAATGCCATGGATTAGGGACTACAGCATGATATCCCTGCTTCAAGCACTACCAATAAGGAAGCACGAAGGAAGCCCACGAAAAATACTGTCCTTTCAAGAAGGACCGTAGGGGCTTCCGTGTTTGTTTGGTGGAGGGTATGCGCAATGTCCTGCTGTTCAAGACGAATACTATTCCCTTGTTATGTAACGTACTCCAAAACCAAATGCTCAGAGTATCCTGCATACAACCCCTCTCTACCTTTCTCTCTCTTTATGTAAGCAGACCGCTCATGTCGATGATACTGCGAAACCCTTTTGCTATCAAACAGGCACTTGCTTTAAAGGGCTAGAAATCAGTATCCTACTAGAAACAAGAACCGGCAGTGCTCACATCCAGTATCATCCCAATAGCGGCTCCTCGGTCAAGTCTCCAAGAAAGCCATTGCTTGGGGGATCAGGGAATAAGGGTTTTAGGAGCTGGGCAACTGGAAGCCCCAAACCGCGGGTGGTTGAGGGATTTGGGGTTCATGGCTTAGGGTTTGGGCACGTTGGAGCCACCGCAACCCGTCAAAGCAGGACCCTATGACTGTCATATGACTCATACAAGATCCTATCACACGGACATTCCCCCCACCCGCCTGAAATTAACTTTCGCGACATTATGTTTGGGCTTCCCAGCTTCGAGAGAGAATCTTTAAGATTGGGAAGCAGGGGGTTGTAGATTACTTGATTGTTCGTAGGTTATTGTTATTATTATTATGCCATACCTGGATTTTGCGCAGGCTTCTCCCACTGCTAGCACGGCTTAGATGAACTTCAACAGGGAGAAACAATGCCACGCCAGCAGCAGTGCAGAAAATCAGTACAACCATAACAATACCAACAATGCTTGTCAATCCTATGCCCTAAGCTCTTTAGCCCCAAAACTGTGAATTTTCAGCTCTGAAGACTACATGCAAAAACATGGAACATGACTTCACTGATCTCCATTTTATAAGAAGTCCTGCGAGTCTGTTCCCTGCGGCTCCTGTCCCGGTGTGGGCCGACTCCAGCGCAGGGCTAGCGCGGCCCCAGTGAGGGAAAGGCCCAAGAATCCGACCAGCGCTGGAAGAGTCAGGGACGCCTTGTAAGCAAAGAGCTCTGATTGGAAGTTCGGCGGGGGAATTTCTACCAGTAATCCTCTACTGTAAAGGCCTATTTGATTCTCCAGTATTACCGTTATACACCTGTATAATCCCTAGGACCCCTGTAAAAGGTCCATAGTATCAACAATAGGCTTCTCAGCAGCCTGGAGGAAGCCCACAGCGTCTTGGGCGTGTCTGCCGGCGAGGAGGTGCCGTAGCACCTGACACAGGGCTTATGCGGCATAGCGTTTCGGGTGCAGGATTGAAGGTTTGAGGGTTGAAGCTTTGGAGTTTCCTTTTCATTGGGAGTTTCCCTAATATTGGGTGAATACAGGGTAATATAGGGGGTATGGGTATATTGGGATAATGGAAAATAAAATGGAAACTCCATTAAAGGGGTTATGTAGGGTTTCCTTTCAATTTGACCTTTTCTTCTCAATTTGCTCCTCCAGTATTCTGCTTATTGAGGCCTCTAACGATCAGAACAATAATAATGATGGTTTTCATTGTTGTTAATAAGAGAGTTGCAGAAACCCTTACTCGACTCTTTCTTGACT
Source organism: Symbiodinium pilosum (assembly GCA_905231905.1). Taxonomy (NCBI): domain Eukaryota; class Dinophyceae; order Suessiales; family Symbiodiniaceae; genus Symbiodinium; species Symbiodinium pilosum. Next base: position 109,443 of record CAJNIZ010005535.1, read on the forward strand.
TAATAACTCTTAGTAACTCTCAGGTATCAAAGAAATATGTACTGAGAGTGTTTGGGGCTTTGTGTAAAGGGTAGAATGGAGAATCAAAATTGAAGCTATAATTGGACAAGGGTTTCAAGGATGTGTAAAGGGCCTGAAGGCTCTCTTGACTTCGCCCTAAAATCGAACCCCAAGTAGTAGGTCTTGATAACCCGGTCGGGGAAGGTTTAGATTCAGGGCCTGGGATGCCTAGGAATTAAGATTTGGAAGTTTCCCTAAATTACTGTTCCCAAAATGGGGGAAATGTATATAGGGCCCCGTATTATAATGGGAACCCAAATATAGGACCCCGTATTATAGGGAATTTAGACCAATCCCCATTTAGGCTAGGTAGAGCCCCCACCCAGTAGTGGTGACAATAAAGGATAATGGTAGTGATACTAAACTATGCCGCTATTGCAGGTTGGGGTGCACCGAATCCTAGGAACTCCTAGGACCCCCCTCCACCCCTCCTGGTACCCCACTATTGAGGCCATCTTCCTTCTTTATTTGGATGGACCTAGAGGAGTGGGGTACCAGGTAGTGGGGGTTCTGGTACTCCCGAGGCCCTAAGAATACCTAAGCCCTAAACCCTAAACAAGGTGGCAGGTCTAAGGCTTGCTGAGGGCTGTAAGGCTTGAGTTTGAAGTTGGACTTGAGGTTTAGCGACGGCAAGGAGCACGCTGCTTGGTGCTTGGGATTTTGTGGGGAGGGATATACCCTTCGACCCTGAGACATGAGCCTGCTCTGGACTTGCCGCTGCAGGCCCGGGCACAGGGGTGGGAGTGTCTCCTTGGGGGCATTTTGGCTAGCTACATCTTCAGGGAGGCTTCGTACTAGGGCACTTCAAGTTACCCCTCTGTATAATATTTAGTACCTGTAGAACTCCCATCATCAAGCCCATCTGACGCAAGCCTAGAAAATTCCCAACAGCCCCAAAACACCCCGTAAGCTCCTACCCCAAAACCCCTAAGCCACATACATCACAACGGTCTCCTGCAACGAGCTCGGTTAGGTGCACGGAAGCTGTCGCCAGGCTAGGGGAGGACTGTACCATAATCTTCCCGCAGTACGTTGCGTAGGGGCCGCACCTTGAAGGGGGGGTTGGGGAATTTGGTTTGCTCGTTTAGGGCCTTCCTGCTTTTGGGTTTAGAAGTTGCAAGGCTTGGAGGATTTGGTATTTTGGGGTTTCTAAGGTCTCCATAAGAAATGTCTGTAAGTAAGGCTCCCCTGATGTAAAGTAACCGTACGGTATGGGGCTCAGGTCAATCATGACACTCTATTGCATTCCATGATTATGACCATAAGGGGCTAAAGGCTATAGTCTGCTTGTAGCCAGAGCATGTCCCTACCTAGTTCTAAAGCCAAGTCGTAGAATTGCCTCAAGATCGTTGAAACCTGGGTTCTCGCAGGACCTAAAGTGAAGCAAGATAAGAGGTAAGCTGGGTCCCTATGCGGTGGACGCTGAACACACTACCTTGACCTTGAATTTTAAGCCTTGAATTGAAGCCCATCTGTGTGTGGGCTAAAGCTTGTAGGCCAGAACTAGCATTTAGAGTTCTTGGCGAGGGCGGCTACCAGTCAGCAAACAGCATGCAGCTGTCGGGGATGCAAAAGTTGGACCTCAATATATTTTTCTGATCCTCAGTATTCTTTCTGGTGCTTAGGAGGAGTGGGGAAGTGAATACATAGTGTAGAGGATTGTACAGGGTTTATTATAGGATCAGCTCCCACACTCCGCCTTAAGCAGCAGTCAGTGTCGTTTTAGCTGCCCGGTTGCACCCGTAGTTTTCGCAGGTGTCTTGGCACCGGCCTGTGCCTGCGCATTGCGGCAGAACCTGTGCAGGGTTTCAAGTCTGGGGGTTCAGCGCACGCAAACCCCAAGCTTAGTGTATAGTCCCCCTTAAGTAGATGGAATATGGGGTATATGGGGATCTTATTATGATAGACCCAAAGCCATATTCTATCTACTTAAGGGGGACTATACTTATGGGTCACAAATCTCCTTTCTTGGACGCCTCCATGGAGCTCCAAGTAGGCTGAGGCTTCGCTTGCGCTTGAAGGTCCCAGCCCTAGTAGTCCTAGCATGGAAAAGCCCGACGTGGCCTTTGAAGACCGCTGTACTGTCTAACTAGGCCTATATGGGTCCCATTTTTGGGAGGGTACCCCAGTCCATCAAGCAATCCCGACAAAACGAAACCTGCCATGTGACCTAAGCGCAAGATTTCGCATAACGTGAAATCCAACATCGTGTGATGAACCTTGGCACTCCCGCTTAATCTGGGCGCGACCACCCTTGAACGCTATCACACTGCTTTACGACGGCACATGGCCTCTCGGACGAAGGCGTTCATGCACGGGATCAGCATGCACCGCTGATCCTGAGCCTAAGCGGGGTACATGTTAGAAGGAGGGTATGATCTTGCCCATATTAGTGCCTATAATCTCCACTTCCGATAGCCGCGAATCACCTTCTGTTGCGGCGACGGCAGCCATGGTATCATCATTCCATGTTGGTGCACGGCATTGGGGAGTTTGAAGCATTTGGATGAAGTTGCTGCTTACGCAGGGAATCCAAAGAAACAAGACTCCTTTTTGCATGTATATGACGAAACCCCAGGGACCCCTAACGTGGACCAGTACTGTACTTCAACAGCCTGAAGAAATAACAATATTCTCCCCCTGTAGCCCTTGTATAACTCTACTGTCACGTGCTCCCCAAGCCCTATTCCAACTGATTTCGCTCCTACCCCGACCCCCTAAAGAATCCAAAAAATGGACCCCCCCCCCCAATATGAACCCATTACTACATTGGGGAAACTAGGGGATTCTTAGGGGGTTCCATTTTTTGGATCCTTTAGGGGGTCTGGGTAGAGTACGATGCAATAGTGACCCTCGATACTTTTGCAACTGCCAGCCTGGAGTTCATCAGCGCACTGAACCTGGATCAACATTGGGCCAATAATTGGCCATAAAGCAAACCTCTTGTTTTGGTGGTTTTGTATGTAATTCTTATACGAGCAAAGAGATGGAGATTTCGGATTGTCTTTTTCTCCAAGTTTGGAAGCTATGCTTTCTGGATTTTGTGCTAGCCTCAAATACTGCTTGAAATATGGGCGTTTCTCCACTACACGTGGCTCTTGGGGATCCAAGGCGTATAAGCGGATTTTCGGGGTCACCGTTAATCGAGGATTCTGTAGGGGCAATCTTACCTTCAGCTCTGAAGACTAAACTCCCACATATCAATTTCTAGATTAAGCCCGAAACCCTAAAACCCAAACCCTCTAAATCCTAAACCCTCAAAGCTCTAAAAGCTTACCACTACCTAGGGCACCCAAACTTCCTTCATCTCAAACTTTCAAAAAGTTAAAGCTCAAAATGACGCCCCCAAACCCCAAGTAATGGTAATCTACCCTAAACCTAAAACCCCTAAACCCTAAACCCTAACCCAAAAGATGCTGGAACAATGACACAGGAACGGCATTCGTCATCACGAAGCTTTCGACTCCTGGGCTCTGACGCGGCTTGATGCTTGTCCGGAAAAGCCTTCCTCAATATTATTGCCCCCACCCAGGAACAGTATATTAGGGGTCCTAATAAGGGCTATATATAACCATATTATACTTTTTATCTAACTGTTACTGAGGGGGGGCAGTACCCAACCCCTAGCGTACGGGAATATTCGGA
>CAJNIZ010005536.1:0-19273 GCA_905231905.1 Symbiodinium pilosum
ATATATTAGGTGGATCCCCCACCCAGTAATAGTGGCTATAAGGGATAATAAGGATTATATTAGGGTCCCCTTATATTCCCATTATACAACTATTACAGGGTGGGGGGTCCTCCTAACTAATATACCACATAATGGGAATCTTTAATATGGGGGAGATGTGCTTAGCTCCGCCGATGGCCGCTGCGGGCCTGCAGTTGCATGATTGGCCTTTGGTTAGCTGGGAATGAAGGAATGGAAACGAATATGGAAACTACTATAATTGGTATTAAAGGAATGGAAAAGAAAATGGAAAGTACTATAATGGGTTTAAAGGGATGGAAAAGAACATGGAGACTAATAAAATGGGCTATATAGGGACTACTATAAGGATCCATTCCTTCATTCCCAGCAAACCAAAAGCCAGATGAGGAGTCTGAGTTTTAGGGTTTAAGGCGCCCCTAGGTGCTTCGTATGAAAGTCGAGGGTTTTAGAGCACTGCAGGCACATGTAGTTTCAAGTCAAGCCGCCTGGGCCACGTGAATGTTCCCCCGAACCCCAAAACCTTTTGAACCCTAAACTTACCCTTATCATGTCTAAATTTGCAGTTCGGCAAACCCTGGGCCCTATAAACTCTTCCTGTATGTCCAGGGTAACGATCACGTACGTGTGCGTATACACGAAGCACACACCACGTGAAGGGCCCCTCTGGGGACTTGTAAATGCTCTGAAGCTGTGGGTCAGGCGTACACGAGGGCGCCAAGCAGACCTTAACGCCGATATAACCCTAATCCTTATAAACTACCCTATAATCCCAGTTTCCATTTCATTTTCCATTTTCTTTTCCAGCGGATTCTCCATTATTGGGGGTAATGTGCCTTTAGGTTATAGCTCATATGGATCCATCTGAGCCGGCAGCCGCAGGACGTATTGGCTCCGCCAATGCCTTGCAGAGTCACGCGGAAATCTCTTCAGATGAGGAATTCTGAAGGACTCTATTTGTGGGGTTTAGGGGTTTAGGGTAGCAGAGTTCAGAAGGAAATTGTGGGGATGGTGTAGGGTTTAGGGTGTGGAGTTTTAGGTGTTAGGCGCTTGCCGGGGTTAAGCCTGTAGGATCCAAGTCTCGGAAAAGGGCTTAGGACTTTCTGAAAGTATGACTGCGGACCTTATAAGGACTCTGGCGAAGATCTAGGTTTCCCTCTTTAGGGCCTTTAGGGAAATATATAAATGCTACGTAATAAGACAAACTGACATCTTGGCACTGAATTGTCTGCTGTTTTCAAGGCCTTCCCCGGTCATCCGCGTGGAAGGCCATTTGGGTTAAGGCTTTGGCTGCGTCATGCAGGTGCGGGACCCATGAAGTACAGCAAAACCACTGGCATTCAGAGGGTGAGACTGGGCTTTTGGGTTTAGGCGCACAGGTTGGGGCTACCAGCTTTTTGGATGTGATCCTTGCCCAGGTTGCGCAAAGTTTCGTTGACAACTCGGAGCCAGGCCTTCTTAACACCTTTCCCCCAAAAGGGATTAAAAGGGTGTGCCGGGCAGCTCAGCTGCAACATACCCGGACCCGCAAGTATGTACTGTAGGGTCCTGAATGACTTCCAATATTAATTATTGTCCTAGGCTCCTTGCAAATGCTAGTATAGGGTACTTCGAGAAAACTCAAGGTGATATTGGTAATCAGTTACGCCCCTACAGTAGTATAATGGCCTATTACTTCACCCACGGTTAAGTTCCAGGTAAGATCATTCACGCCCGATCAGGCACTGCCTTTCAAAAGATGAGTTTCAGCAGTCCCTCATTCACAAACCCCATCATGAGGACGCCTTTTAGACACGCGCGTCGCACACAGTGCAGGGACGCTTTGTAGGGTTTAGGGACTGTATCAGATGAATCTTGCCGGGTCCGTATTGCAAGGGATAGGGTTGCCGGAATCCTGCTATTACAAACCCTGAACCCTAAGACCCCAACTGCCCTAAAATCCTTCAGCAACTTCCACAGCACATCTTCTGGATTGCTGTCAAAGGACGTTAACTTAGTTGCTGCAAAATCGGTACATACAATACAGGAAATTGAGTTTCCTCATGATGGCAATTCAGTCGGCTTAAGGCCCTTCAACCCTTACATACCGCCAGTTGTCCATGTCATGCTCCATTTTGTTCGCACGTATCTCTCCGTCATGGTAATTCAATCCTGAACCCTATAAGCCCTTGCTGTTAAGGAACTTAATTTGAGTTACTATAATGGGGAAACCCTATTATTTACTATATACCCATTATGGTAACTTAGTTTAAGTTCCTTAACAGCAACCCAGTTAATCTAAGTTCCTGAACGGCAGCCTAGTCTTAGCCCTCTGCCGAGACCAGGATTCGCTTCTCTTGGCTTCGGTTTTCCAGGAGGACCTTGCTGGCATGCTTTTCACCACGGCCCTGTCTTTTCGACAAGCCGGGGCGCCTTTTTGTCCCAAGAATGTGTCTTGGCCATTGTTTTGGTGGCCATAATTTGTGGAAACCCCCATCTCTCAAAGCGGGGCTTGAGTTTTAGTCACAGATGTCTTCATAGTTTAGGGTTTATGGTTTGGGGCCTTTGGGTGTGTCAAAGGGCGACCCCTGTTTTTCAATAACCTAAGCAAATCACAAGCTATGGGCTGCGTGATTACAGGCCATGTGGGGAGGGTGCGGCTTGGGCCTGACAATGTAGGTAAAAGTTCTTCGTAGAAGTTATACATGCGGAGGACACCCCAGCCTGTAATAGCGGTATACTTGGAAAATAAGAAAACCCTAATAGAATCCTTATTATCCCTTATAGTCACTATTACTGGGTCGGGAGTCCACCTAAGTTATACATAAGGGCTCGGAGTAGAAGGGTGAGTCAAAAGGGTTGTTGATCTGCAGCTTAGTGTCTGAGGACGAACAAAGAATTCGAACCTTTAGGGTTCAGAGTAGATAAGGATGCTTGAGACGCGCATTGTGCACAGAATCAGAGTGTATAAGAATGATTTACACAGAGCCCCAGTCTGGTGCGGTCTTTTCTGCCTTGGGGATCCAACTGAGTCCTGCAGCCACCTAGCCCAAACAGCACCGAGATCTGCCGAAGTTCGCTCCCAATCGACAATGTATATGGCACTTTTTTGGGCGAAATTCTTGGCTGCATGAGCCTAACCAGTAGGCGCAAGGCAAAAGCCTGACATATGAATTGCTAAAGCGCTGTGACAACGCCTGAATTCCTACAGTAAAGCCCTATAAACCCTAAATGCGGCGCCCAAAACCTCGAGCTCTAACCTTTGTTGCCGAATTTCGATGTCATGTTTGGATGGGCCAGAGGTTATGAGTGCGGCTTTTCGACCCGGCTTCGGCTTTCTCTTTCACATTCTTCATCCCACAGTCATGAAGAAAGCCAGCGCTATCTGCACCCTCCAATGTCATTCCTTTAGCGGATTGGTATGGCCTTCTCTGTGATTCTCCTGACTTAGGACCTAGGTCCTCCTCAATAAGGGGGATATATATATATATAAGAGGGCCCATGATGGATATTCTAGACTCTAGACCAAGCTCATGGACCTCAAGCGCTGCGTATGCAAAAGGAGAGCAGTCACTCTTTTTGCCTTTTTAGCTTTGGCAGCAGATGGGTGGTTTGGACAAGTATGTGTCCTTCGGATTACTGCCACGCCGCTGAGGGCTGCAAACATTCAAAGCGGACATCTGCGGAGTGCATACAGCGTCAGCTTGGCCATGTCTACTGTCCTACTGCGCTATGCAAGGGATGCAGGACATCATTATTTGGGACCGGTCAGGAGCAGAACTGCACGTTCCCACCGCAAAGTAGAGGAGGTTTGTGACAAACAGCTACACCTTGAACAGGATCCACACAACAGCAGCCATTTCTTGTCAGAGGGCTTGGCGGGTTGTCATCATAGCTGGATAAGAAACACTGTGGTAGAAAGCATCTGAAGTTCTACACAACTCATTTACATGATGTGCCAAGAATTTCTGCATTGACTAGTACCGTATGATCATGGGATCGGACCCTGTACTTGAACCCTAAACCCACCACTAGCTACCTCTTCAGGGACTGGTTGGCTTCTGACGGCTGAACATAAGTCATACCTAAGCCTTACGCCCTAGACTACCCTATACTCTTGTACTCAAAACCAATAAACCCTTTCAAGCATGATCCGTATGAATAATTACGTGGGCATGTCGCAGCAAAGCAGGTTGATGATTGCAGAGCCCAAGGCAGACAGAAAAGATCGCCTGAATAGGGCCTCCTGCTCTAAGTTCTGTGTAGGACTATAGTCCCCCTCAAGCAGATAGAATATGTGGTCTATGGGGGGTCTTGCTATAATATACCCAAAGCCATATTCTATCTACTTAAGGGGGACTATAGATTGCTCAAGGTTCAGGACTTTGAGGGAGTTAGACGCTTAGGGCTTTAGGGCTTATGGGCTCAGGGGCAGGAATCCCATATACAGGGTCTTCTCTGGTCTTTGATGGCCGCCGGAGAGCTATCCTAGCAGAGCAGAGTGCCAACTGCTTCAGCTCGCAGATCGACGTCGACTTGTCCACCTTCAGGATTTCAGCTCCTAGCGCTGGAACTCCTGAATTCACCCCCACATGCCACCAAATGCTTTGGAACATATGTATACATGTAGTACATACATACATCCACATGTACCTCACCACCAAATATGCATAACCATAAGCGCGCACATGTGAACGTGAAAGCGCGGGACCAACAACCACATGAGCCCTATACGACGTAAGCCAGGCCATGATCCCAAAGTTGGCAAACCCCAAACTGAAAAAGGTTTGGGGTTTAGGGCTTCTGAAACCCTAAATAGAACAACAACGCCCAGGAAGGATCCTTTGCATTATAAGGGAATCTAGGGGGGTTGTAGAGGGCCTGTCCTTTGTGGGGGCCCTTGAGAATATACCCGACAAACCCTCTCTCCGCCTTTATCTCTTGAAGTCGTCGCTTGCATCCCTTCGGGCGGAAAGTGGCTACCTCATTGGCGAGATTCGGAGCACCTTCTTGGCATTCTGGGGCATGCAGAACCTTAGGCCGGTCCCAACCACACCTATGCAAATTCAGCACTACAAGTGGCGCACTTTTTACAGTACCCAATGTGATCCACTCGACCCGCAAAAGAGTGGCATGCTTCTAGGGGTCCCTGAAATACAAGCATAGTCCGAAGAATCTAACAAGGCATGGCCGAACCTCGTGCAACCTGATGCGCAGAGGAGAGGGAGAGACGCAACGTCTGAGCATAGCTACAACTCCCAAAGGGTCCATGTAGGTATATGGTATATACTTGGGCCTTAAAGTAGGTATATGGGAACCCCTTTGGGCGCTAAGTATATACCATATACCTACATGGACCCGTTGGGACTTGACCAAAGCAAGTTCATGGACAGGCTGCATATCTCCGTTCGCTTCCACTCCGCCCTCCCACTTGTCCTGGAGGCTGGGATTCTCCTTACATTTGCAACAAATCCCAAACATGAGAATTTCTAGCTACTTTAGCACTTCAACCAAACAACCTAAAAACCCAAGAATCTTGACCACAAATCGTCCCGGAGGCCATATCAATCGGAATGGTAGTGACCTCATCCGTCGCACAAATGATCTGCAGTACGCCCGGCGCATTGCAGGGGATGGCATACCTTGTCCATGGATGTTTCGGGGCCCAATTCCAAGTTCCTGGCTATGGGTTTAGGCCATCGCCGGCCGGATTAGCCAAGGAGAAACTGCAACTTCTGACCCACACGCAATCTGAAAGAAAAATGATACCAAACCTTCCACTGGCCTCTCTGCAGATCTCTTCTAGGAGCTCAAAACATGGAATGCTTCTTCTCGGCAAGGGAAAGCCGTTTTTGAAGATGGTCGAGTCAGCTGCTAGAGGCTTCGAGAACAATACGTGTTGTCAATATGGGACATTTCTCGTTGCAGGGTGATCCGCCGCACACCCTGACAAGTGCCCGCGCGGTTAGCCTCTCTGTAGTGCAGCGCATGCCGAAGAATTACAACACCTTGCACGCGGATCCAAAAGAAGGGTCCAGAATGTAGAAGTGTGAGTGGTTCGGAAGTTCATCCGAGACACTGCTTTGAGGTCCTGTCCCACTTGAATACACCGAACACGGCCAAAATACTCAACCCACGGTACACATAATCCCAAAAAGGTGAAACGCCGCAACTGAAGGCTCAACCCTAAACTTCCGAATTTGGCAGCAGTCCCAGGTACACGTTGCCGTCTCGTCCCACAAAGCCGTTCTGCCACTTGTTGTGGCCTTCCTTGGGCTTTTGTTCTCTTGATCCCTATTCTGCGAGGCAGAATTGCACTAATATAGCGAATCTCATGGCCTATACATTTTGCAGGATCCCGAACATGAACTCAGTTGTACAGTTCGCGGGGTTAGGATTTTGATTCTGAGGTCTCGTTCCGGAAATTAGGCTGATGAGGCCTTGGGGTTCAAGAAGCTGGCGCTTGCAGTAAGTCTAGCCACACACACAGCAGCATGTAGCACTTCTGGGGGAGGTTGTGCAACTAGACTCCAAGTTGACTAGGTTACAGCGCGGGCAGCTTGCACATCCTGTGGTTGGCTTGGTCTTGCAAAGGCAAGCATTGTTAGTTCTTGCAAGGGTATCTATGCCACTCATTCCTACTGTTGTCCACACCTGCGAGCGTTCTCGAGTCTTCATCAAGAAACGGCTATGCAGAAAGGGCAAGATGCTATAAGCGTTGTAGAGAACTTGGAAAAACTACGTACACCCCCCAACTGCCAACCTCATAAGCCCATGCTCTAACCCGCAAACCCTCAGGCTCCAAGTACCTAATAATCATATACCCGCCCAAACCCTGTATGATAATTACTATTACCCAAAACCCAAGTTCCCAATTATTGGGCATTTGAACCCTAATCCCTAAACCCTATATAACCCTATATACCCCTAGACATCCCCCTTAAAGGGACCTAATTTTTGGGTACATGGACCCTCTGGAAAAGTTTTAACCTTAAATCCCGGACCCGAACCTCCTGGCCAAAAAGCTCTGAGGAAGGGTATCAGCAACCACTGCGAGCCGAGTAGCGAAACGGGGACCAATCAAGCGCACCTCTTGGGACCCCAAAAACTTGAGGCATCAGCGTACTTTAGGGTTTTCTGGTTCAGAAGTTAAGCTTGCAGTGTCCAGGAGCTGAACGTTATGTAGGGTTGTAGGCTTGAGGGTCAGGGTGCGCCGGTAGCAAGGTTTATAAGTCTGGGCTGTAAAGTTCTTGGGGCGTGAGGTTCACGATTCAAAGTTTCTCAAAACTCTGGAAAGGACACATTGACTGCTGGTTGGGTAAAGTCGGGGAACCTCGACTATGCGAAATACCGATGTGGAATCCAACTAGCCGCGGTATCCTTGTGGCTGATGGAAAATGGTTGGCCTTTACATAAACAAATCTGTAACCAGGTCTCCAGGCAGCGCTTGAACCAGGTAGCTCCATACTTTCGTTGACCTTGCAACCTCGGTAGCAAAGTGTGTCTGAAATCTTCTTCGGACGACCCTCCTTCGCCTTGCGACCCCAATAAATCGCGAGGGCCCCCTAAGCCGTATACCCTGAACTCCGAGCCTCTTCCGTGTCCGGCGAGATCTTCAAGACAAAGTCAGCCTCGGCGCTGCCGATGCAGTTTTGAGTTGGTGCGGGTTTTGGCCTTAGGGCTTAAGGCTCAGGTTTTGGTGGTTGTAGTGTTCAGTGGTTCGGTTTGGCGTTTGAGAATGAGAGCTTCCTATTCAGGAGGGTTGCGACCATGGGCCTTGCTGGGTATGCGAAATAAGATTCAATGAGTGTTAAGGTGTTCATTGGGGGCATATGAACTATAGTCTAAACTCCTAGTATCCTCCTGAATGATCCCTACAATACTCCCCTACATAATCCCTATATAACCCCCCTTCATGGAGTTTAGACTTTAGCTCATATCTGCTTCGACCTGACACGCTTCCCTGCCTTCCCTATCAGGCCGGTGTTAAGGAAGGTTGTAACACCAGGCTTAGGGATTGCGGGCCCTTGATCCCTACAGTCAGCCTTTACAGCTGAGCCTGAAGCTCTAGACTGGCTCTGTGGGGAGGCTATAGTTGTGTTCACCAGCAAAACTTGCCGGATTGAAATGCAAAGCAGCTACTCGTTGATTTGAGGGTTTCTACTGCCAACCCACCTCCATGCTGACAAGCTTGCCGTCTCTGCTTCTTATTGATCCCTTTTGCACAGTGAGTAACCACTTCCAAGGGGAGACTCAAAACCTTAGAACTCAAGCCCGCGGTCTACTTAGGGAGTTTCAAAAAATTAGGGGTCCCTTGTTTGGGGTTCTGCGTAATTACTGGGCGTCATCGTATAATGGGGAGATATAAGGTTGACACGTATGTTGGGGAAACTCCCATACACCAAACTACAGGCCCAATGCGGCGGACTTGAAAGCTCAGGCTCCGATGTTGATCCGAAGCCGCGGGACATCGCTAGGGAAGCAGTAGATGGCGCCACTTGGCGCTACAATGCCACCACCGTACTTGTATTTGCCTGGGAGGTGCTTCGGACATGGAGTGCAGGATTTCATTGGACCTGAAAGCAGCTTGGAAGGTCAGGGAGACTCTGTAAGTGTCCTTCTAAGCCCTGAGCCCATGGTAGTCACTCCAGGTATCCCCATTGTTGACCTACCTACGAAGTCCCTCCCAAGAATAGGATGTAGGATTTAGAGGGATGAGTCGGGTCAGGCGCCCGGAACTTCTGAATCTTAGTGGTCTTGCAGAGCGTCCCTCCTGAGGATGATATATGTTGGGGCTCATGTGAGTAGTTTTTTTTGGTGGTTGAACCTAGTAAGATTATATTCCTTAAATAAAATTCTATACCCCAAAAGGAGGATATAATCTCATACTCTATATTGGGTACCATATAGTATCCTCAAATAAAATACTACTCATGTAGGAGTCCGAAGGCAGGACACGGGTATATGAAATGAGCCCCAAGCTGTCTCCAAAAAATAGTTGAGCGAACTGATTGTCCAATTTGTCAGAACCGTGATGCTTTAAGGTGCTGCCGACATTTGGTGCAATATCACGTCAGCACCGAAGGTAGAAGATTTCTGGCAATCCCATCCCTAAACCCTAAACGCTAAACCCTAAACCCTAAACCCTTTGAACAATATGTGCTTCACACATCAAGGCAAGGTTTCCAGTAATTCCGACTCGTAAACAAACAAGCAAGCAGGACGGGTCTGGGGCTACTGAAAAAATCCTCAAGAATCGTGCGACCCTGCTCTCACTCCTGCAGGACTAAACTACTGCACCGAGTGAAAAGCGGCTAAGCGGCCATTCGGTCGCCAAAAGCCTGGGCGTTTTGATTACTGTAAGCCGTCTTGGGGGTTCTGCCTTGTGGAGGGAGCAAGGGGGGTGTAGTATAGGACCTCATAACCGAACATCCCCATAACAACACTGTAGCATCTTGCCACAGACGAATGCCAAGGAGAATGCGGGCAGCAAGTGATTCATGGTATGCTCAATCCAAAACATACTAACACATGACTTCTGGCATAGTCCATATGGCCCCTGGTGGTAATTCGTGGTCACCCCATCAATATATCTCCTCATCCATAGTCCTAAGGAGCCCTCTGCAAAATCACCATAAACTTTCATCAAATGCGACCTCACACTGTATCAGCTGAAGCTCAAACCCCTTCTACCCTAGTGAAACCCAACACATGTTTACCGCAGCCAGAACATCCCTATCTGACAAAGCGCCCTCAATCCTTTACCACCTTTCTCAACACAACCCACGTACTGTCTACAGCGACAAGTACAACACCCAAGACGAAGCCTTGAACTTGATCTCTCAACCTCAAACCTTAAAAACCTAAAATCTTGTCCGCTGCAAGGGACCGCTTTCGATAGGTTCGCCAATTGCGGAAACAGTCTGCGCCAAGGGGTCGATCTTCAGAACTGCCTTTCACTTTGGGATTTTCTGAAAATCAGGGGCCAGGGATCCTAGGGATTTTCTCAAAATGAGGGGCCTAGGATCCTAGGGTTTGTATGAGTTGTGCAAGTATTATGCGGGTCCTTATTAGCCAGCATGTCTGGGGATCAATCTAAGTCTCACTTCTGTAAGGGGCGCGGGCGGCTTTTTGTCCCCATCTCAACCCCCTAAAACCCTTTTGGCTTCACCCTTTGTGGGTTCGAGGCTTTTAAGTCATGATCTTCGATTGCAGCATCACTCAGACAACAGATAACTGTCTGCTTGGCCTCAAGCTTTCTGTAGGATTTAAAGCATTTGTCGATATCTAGAGTGTGGCTCTTCCTGAAGACAAAGGGTACCCCTTTCATTCCCAGCCAAGGAAAACTTTGGATCCCAATCCAGACTAAGCGGACGTGGGGCTTTGAGGCATATCCCATATCAGACTTTCTCACAATAAGGGTACCCTTGGAAACCCGAAACCCAAAGTATGTCGCTACTCAAAGGCGATGGTAAGGATCCTCTTTGAGGATCAACTTGAGAAATCCAAGATTCCAAAAAAGAACCCTAAACCCTGCCTGAAGCTTCGATGCAGTTCCCTTCTTGGATTTGGTAGCGTTTTCGTTAGGAGCCCTAAACCCTAAAACCTAAACCCCTAAAACCCAAAAACCCAGACCCTACTTGGGAGGCGTAGGTAAGCCATTAACGCTGGCTCTGAGCCTCGGCATGCGAAGGGACGCCGTAGATACATCCATCCTGGACAATCTACTTCCTTCTGACCGTTCTGACCTATATCGCCATGAGATATCATGTGGAATATGTACCATGATGTATTTGGTTGCATATGTACTATGATATATCAGGTTGCATATGTATTATTAGGGGTGGGGGGGTCATTAAGAGAAGATCTTGAGTGCCTTGGGCTGTAAAGCGCGTGCCTGGCTGACACATGAACAGTATTTTTTGGTGTTTTGGTATCTTAACCAGCATGGAGTTTGCCACAGGTTTAGGCTGCTTTTCGCGTGGTGAGCCCCGGAATGAATTTCCCTTTAGACCTCCACGTGGGTCACAGCCTTAACTCCTTAAAGGGGGATATATAGGGGACTAGCAAGGGGCTTATTATGCGGGATACTAGGAGTTTAGACTATGGTACATATCATGACCCCAGCTAAACAGCATGCTGAGCGAACCATAGCCTTGCCAACAACGCCGCCATGCCATTTCCTTAGCTGGCCCAAGACCGACAAGGGTTCTCTGTGTAGGGTACAGGAATGCAAAGGGATAAATAGGGAAGCTACTATACTATCTTAAGAACCTATTTTAGGAATCTAGTGTTTAGGTCTCATCAGTGCTTAAGTGTGGGGAGTGGGGAAAGGAATGTACAGGATTCCACGAGATTATTGCAGGGATCCCCGCCCCCTCTCCCATAAGCACCACTAAGTATCTGCGGCCTCAGAACGAAACGCAAACGTGCTGGGGCTTTACCCCATGGCATCACCTTCTCAGAATGCTCATTCCCACAGATGGGGTGGGATTGACAGATCATGACACTGGATCTGGATGGTGTGCCCCAAGTACCCTATGCTCGCTCCCCCAACATCTCTCTCCTTCTCTCCCCCTGACCCTTCATCTTCTTCTTCTAAAGGCCCCTTGTCTCCCCCTCGCTCTTCTTATTCGTCTACAGGCTATGCAGTGCCTAAAGGCACCCCCCTCTCTCTCTGTCTCTTTCTCTCTCTTGCTCCCATTTCTCTCTCCCTTTCTCTCTCTTGCTAGCTTGCTCTCGCTGTTGCTCTTCCTCTTTTTCAGAGAGGATTCGAATAATAGCGCTGCACTTGGTTTTGGGCTTCGGGACCTAATCCCTAAACTCCTTGACCTCAACCCCCCCTTGGCAGATCCGGAGTCTGCTTGGGCCCTCAACACGAAGCCCTGACGCTCCTACATGGTTTCTCACAACATGCTCTTGCACTCTATGGGAAGGAGGGATTCCAACAGAAATATAGGGGCACCTTTGCAGGATGATAGGGGTTCTTCTCAGGAACCTCATTGTAAGGTCTGATTGTTCCGAGCTGCTGGCCACCCTGCAGGAACTTGGGGCCAACGGTGGACACCTCCTGTTGAGGAGCTCCAACTTGTCTGAACCGAATCGTTTGGTGTTTATATAGTCAAAATCGGTAGAAGACATCTTCCCCTAACTACACTATATGCAGCATCAGAGAAACGATTCCCACGTGTCAAAGAACGGCCTCATTTGTGGAATGTATGCCCTTGCCACTCAGGCCTCGTGTATTCACGCACATTTTGGGCTCATCCCCAGAAAAGTAGTGGCTCTTACTTGTTGCCTCAGCGGTCTCTAATCTAAAGCCCTGAATTCACTCCGCAACCGGAAATCCATCGTATGGTAGTTTCCCAGAATAGGGGGAGCGGCCCCCAAAATGGTACCCCTAATTGTGGGAAACCCCCCATATTTGCTACAGATCAAAACCCTTGAAGTTGTCCCAGTCCAAATCCACAGCCTGGAAAAGATGATTTCTTTAACCCTGAACGGGAGAGCGCACATTATGCGCCGCCTAGAGTTCGCAGTGGAGCAGCTAACGGAATATGGGGGGGGGGTCTGTCACAGGTTGCGGCACCTCCAACATGTGATGAAAACAGTTAAATATGGGGATAATGGAAAAGAACATGGAAACTACAGGGATTATATAGGGATTATGGGTTATATAGGGTATATACTGGGGTTATATGAGGATAATGGAAGATACCGAAGGAGGACACAAACACTGGGCCATACTCGAAACCCTGCAATCAGAACCCCACGTAGCGCGAACTTATCACAGCAACTGCATAAGCTTGGCAACTGTAGCTTCTTCTGTGCACAGATGTGTGAGTCCCTTGTATCCCCATTATCCTCATATAACCCCAATATATACCCTATATAACCCATAATCCCTATATAATCCCCACATAATCCCTATATAATCCCTGTAGTTTCCATGTTCTTTTCCATTATCCCCATATTTATCTTGCATCGGATGGGAACCCTGAATGGAGTTGGAAAGAATGATCCTGAGCTCTACCCAAGGGCTCCTTTGTAGGTCTATTTTGTGTTTGCTACAGCTTCTTGTAGGGGACTGTTCTGGTATATGCCACCCAGAAAGGAAGTAGAATGAAGGCTCCAGGTAATCTCTTGTAGCGCTCTTGTAGCGCGCTTACCTGCCTCAGCAGTAAGCATGGTTTCGAGTCCCCCTGATGAGTTTGTGGTTACGATCTCGTGAGGTCAGGCTTAGCCCGAAAATCCTAACAGATATGGTTCTTTTTTGGGTGCTATACTATGCCTATCCTGAGTCGTTTGTTTACGGTAGTTTATAGCTGGATACAAACCTTTCACTTCCGTCACCTTCCAAACCCCAACATCAAAAAATCACTGTCGCCCTCCCTGCCTCTGAAGATTCAAGTACTGGATAACCATGTGCTTCCCAAAACCTGCACTACAATTACTTGTGCCGAAAACAAAAGTAGCCAGGGGTTAATGGAGACTTAACGCTATACATCCCCATATGGGTAGTTCCCAAAATTAGGGTCACATTTTGGACCCCCAAATATTAGGTGCCATAATACGATCTATAACCCAAGAGGCCCATAATTTAGAGAACAACCCATAAACCCCTTCGGGCAATCTCTTCTCCTGCATGACAGGATCTATCTTCAGGACCGATTCTGCGCAGTTTGGAATCCTGGGCTGCCAGGGTTCAGGGGGGTTAGGGTTTGGGGGGTTTAGGTTTAGGGTTTGGAGGGTTTAGGGTCAGTGTTTCGCAGGTTTAAGGGGGTTTTGAGGGGGCTTAGGGTTTAGGGGCTTTAGGGGAAGTATAGGGCTTGTGGATCAGACAGAGAGGACGTACCTGCTTTGTTTGAGTATTCAGGGCCCCGCACAAACCCCAATACACTATCATCCTGAGTATGGAGACCCCGTAAAAAGGCCTCATATATTTAGAACAATTTTGGGATCCTTGCTGCTGCATGGAGAGTCATGGTTGCCGGCCTGGCAGTGCACAATTGTCATGGGTTCAACTAGTACCCCCCTCTATACTAACCCCCCCCCAGGTTCCCCCTCAATTAACCTTTATTAACGAATTATCCCTAAATAACCTTCATTAAGGAGGGAACCTAGGGGGGGGGTAGTATAGAGGGGGTACTAGTCGAACCCATAAAATTGTTGGTCGTTTCGGACTAATTCTGTTGCAGAACGAGAAGGTGTAGGGTTGAAAATTCCTGACTGTTTGTGAGTAGGATCCCCATTATCCCAAAACTCCCTTGCGTATAGAGCTGTTATATACCGTAATCTGGAACAGGAGTGCACTGAATCTCCAAAATAAAAAGTACCAAGAGCCCTACAAAGGCAGCTGAGAGTCCCGTAGATGCAGCCATCGCCGCCCAAAAGGCCGCCGTACCATTTACACTTAGCTCCAAAAACTGTGCATGCGCGGGCCGTGTGTGGCTGTGTCTTAAATAGGTTCGGTTTGAAAACCAGATGATGCGATGGATCCTGGAGACAGTTTTATCTGAATCGCCACGTTGCGACTGTGATCTCTATTGACCCTCTTGAAGCAGCTTCTCAAGTTCGTCTTTGCTGCCTCAGGGTCTTAGTAAAAAGAAATTGTGTAGGTGGGTATTTGGGCGATCGCTTTTTCCTCATGTACATATGGTACGACAGAGGAATGATGAGGGGTCCTGGAGACTCTACTGAGGAATTTCATGGGGTAGTTCTGAAAACCTACCATTCAATTCTTGAGCGAGCGTCTCGTCCCTTCAGGACGGGCGAGCCTTCGCAAATGGTCGTCACTCGGCCTGGCCAAAGACAAGGCACACGGTCATCTCTCACAGCGGGTTCTGGGTAGGCTTCAAACAGCCCAAAAGCGATATAGTAGCTATGATCTTTATTCCTTTAAGGAACTTGAGGGGAGGGGCCAGGCCAAGTTTAGCAAGGAAAGGCAGACTCAATCCGCCCATGCCAAACTCTCATTGAAGTAGATGTATATGCCCTCGCCCAAGCCCCGCGGCTGACAGCCATTCTGCTTGGACCGAATGCAGGAAGCCACATTGCTGACCCACTGGGCCCATTCCAGCTTTAGTTCCCTGGCCTGTGCGAAGAGGGAAGCTGCCCAGAAGTTGCTCTGTAACAGTTGGGTGTTTGTAAGGTCAAGGGATAGTGACGACACGTCTGGCACCAAGGATCAAACATGAAGGATCTTATTTCGGCCTTGCTTAGTGTTCAAACTCTCACAATAATTCATTAAAGTGATGGTAACCTAGTAACCGGACCTATTTTGCGCGCATCCGAGAAGGAAGATCAAAACCTTTGATCCCACTGGCCGTCTGGAAAGATCTTCAACACCGACTCCGCATTGCAGGGGATGGCGTAGACACCTTGGTTGCTCTTTAATGCCTGCTAGAAGTTGAAGTTCTGGCTCGCAAACAAAAAGGAAGCCAAGGTCAAAATCTCAACCCCTATATTCCCCTTTAAGTAGATAGAATATGGCGTTGGGTATATTATAATAAGATCCCCATATACCCCATATTCTATCTACGTAAGGGAGACTTTCACCCTGAACTGTGTTCAAAATTCCCATCCAGCCACAACGGTCCACTGGGCTCAGCACGCCGCCATGCCACTTCCTTTGGCTCTCACGTTCCAGGGTTGAGCGGTTTAGGTAGAAAAAAACTCCTTTGTTTGGGCCTTATGCTGGGCGAAGGGGAGTGCATGCTTCCATGACTATTTGAAGCCTGTTTGTGCCATAGAAACTTCTTTCAAGGGACCAACAAGTTGAGCTCTGATGTGCGCCGCAACACTTCGGAATCCTCTAGCCTCAGCCCGCCACACGCGGAATCATGTAGGACCTTCACCGCGACCTGAGATTTCAACCTCGTGTTGCGGATAGCATTCACACAGCCTGCGCAGCCTTGAAGGGTGATCTTCATTTCCTGCACTTTACCGCGGAAACTGTGATAGCAAGTGAGACACAAAACCGGATGCCGTCAAGCGTCGAGCAAAGCCCGAGTACGCCGGATGGAATGGCCACGACACTAGGACACATTCTTGCACAACGCGAGCAGAACAAGAGGCATGACATAAAACACGATGCCCTTGGATTCCTTGGATTACTCTTGGGCCCCTTCTTCCCTTCTCGTTCAGGCTAGCCTGTTGCTCATATCTCTTGCTCTCTGTGGGGAGCTCCCAACAGGGACGTGTCCCCCTCCTTTTGAAAAACCATCGTGAGATGGCACTCTAAACCCTACCTGGCACCTTCTCATGTTTGAGGGGGAGTGGGGGAGTGGATCCCTAAGGCCTAAACTAAACCCATGATATATCAAATGTAACCCCCTACAACGCGGCGCATTCTTTCAGACATCTCAAAATCAGTACTCTGATTGCTACAACAGTGTACACACATACCAGCTACAGTATGACTTGAAGCAACCAAGCCAACGAAAGAACCGGGCTCAACACAAGGATCCCTATTTTCCCGCCGCAGCTCTCCCTTAGGCACCAGTAAGACGAGATCAGTCAGGGCACCAGTCCCCCTTGAAGCTCTCTCCGATAAGGTTGACTGTGCCAGATGATGGAGAAATCTGTAGCACCTCGGCAGCAGCTTCAATTTGATCATCTCCCCATGTTAAGAGCGTTCCCCACAAGACTAAGTCTAAACAAATAAAACCAGAGGCTAAAAAATCACTATGGATTAGGGATCTCCTTGATTCCCGGACTGTATCTTGCTGTCCTGCTCTTTTCTATATGAAAGCGTTTTAGCGAGGAAAGAGCTTGCAAAACAAATCAAGAACATCAAGTTAAATTGGGATGTCCCCTATGTCCGAAAGTTTTATGGCTTGTCTAGGTGTCATGGAGGTACGTACTTGTTTCTCAAATATGTGAGTCATGTTCGCTAATGCTGCGTCATCTTGAAACAACATAAGTCCTCATCTATAGTCTTTCAATAAGAAAGTAGCCCTGAAAGTTCGGCACGCCTATCTCAAATTCATCATAGGTGGACTTTAAGGAGTGCAGACCCTAAACCCTAAATTGTAGTTTCCATTTTCTTGTCCATTATCCCTATAGAATCCCCTAAATAACCCCCATATAGCCCCCATTTAAAGATCATTTGGGGGTCTCACCTAAACCCTAAACCCTAAACTTGGTACACTCCTGTACTTCCTGAGATGAACGGAAGCCCCATGCACTGGGCGCGGAGCCCGCTCGGAGTTGGTAGGCACCCCGTAGATCCAGCCATCCACGTGAATGCCACGAAGCCACCTTTAGGGTTTAGGGTTTAGGGATTAGGGTTTAGGGTTTAGGGGTTTAGGGTTTAGGGTTCAGGGATTAGGGTTTAGGGTGGGGGTTGATCAGGGGCTCTTATGTAGTTCCTGGTAGGATTGATGTTTGTTATGTTTTTTTGGCCAGGGCATATAATACAACACGCGAAGCAGGAGCTAAATAGAAGGCTCTCAGTAGGGTTTGGGGTTATGGGGTCTGGGCTTTCGGAAGATTAGTGGGCTCAAGCCCTAAACCCGTTTTGCTTCAAGCACTGAACCCTAAAGCCCTAATACGGATTCAAGGATTGAGGCTGAGGGACCTAGTTTAGCACAAGTTTAGGGTTTAGGGTTTAGGTTATTGTTCTCCCCTATGGTTTTGGAGATTCCTGGGCTATTTAGCTCCCCTTATAACATTGATATAGACTATCCCTAGCTCCTTAGCTCCCCCCAAAGGTATGGTTACTTTTGTAGTCTGGAGCCGTAACCCCTAAAACTGTATGGCCTTCAGCAAGGATCCCCCAACCCTACTGCCCAAATCCTGAACCCAAAATCCCGAGCCAAAAGACTGTGCAGCATTCCCTGCAGCCCCCAGACACTACTCCCTTAAACTCCGTAGGCCAAGCTACTTGAACTTGCCGGGGAACTCGGGGCCAATGGTTTCGACCAACCTGAAAATTTGACATCTGGGGTTGGGCGAATGAATATGGGCTTCACTGACCTCCCACACTACCGAATGAACCTGGATTAGCTTTAATTATCCTTCAGCAAATGCAGTTAAGAGGACACCTAGAGGGGTATGGCAGGAAGAACTAGGGGAAGCCATAAAGAGGAGGACGAAGATATTTTTACATTGATACAGGATGCAATCCCAATGCCATGCGCGATTCCAATCCATACCCTAAAGCCTACCTGGACCCTGGATATCCTACCTTTTGTGGGGTATACCCTACGAATCTACGGGGCATCACCCAAAAAGCAAGGACATCCAGGGTCCAGGTAAACCCTGAACTCACACACGAAACTGTGCGGAGCGTCCCCTTCTCCGGCGAAAGCTTCAGCACGCGCGTGGCGCTGCCTTGTTCAGGAGGTTTACCCCAAGGCTCCCAATAGCCCAATGCAGGTACGTACTATTTATAGACGTTTGTGTGAAATGTACGTATTCGCTATAGACGTCAAGCTCCAGGGTTCAGCTGTCAAGTCAAGACTGGTGCCTCGTAGCTTCCTGGACCTGCAAGGCATTTCAAGTAACCGCCTGCTTGACGATCTAAATAGGCTTTGGGCCCTGATTTTACTTACTTCCGCTGTCCAATCTGAACACAGCTAACGTAGACACCTGAGTCATAGACCCCCTCCCCATAGCGGGGATTATAAGGATCCTAGTACTCAGGCCCTGAAAAGGAGGGGGTTTACTAATCTGGCAAAAAGGAAAGGGCTCAAAGGGCCAGCAACCAAAGAAGACCTCGGCAGACTAAGGCTTCAGGATCCGTTTAAGGCGTGTAATGCTTGGAACCAGGCAGCGAAATTTGCAAGCACATAGTGAAAGGCAACATGTAGTTGGGGATTAAAGGCCCAAATTCTTCACCCTCCATCCCCTGAACCTTGAGAATTACTTAAACAGAAGGTCCTATGCACTAGACAGTCCTTTCACAAGACTAAACCCTAAGACCCTCAAACCCGAAGTCTCAAACCAACCAATGTGGAGTCACGGACGTTGCTGCGCACGGTTACGATCTAAGGTTTAGGGTTCGGGGTTGCCGCCTCGACCCCAAAAGTCAATAAAATGGCAGAACCCACATAAAACGAGCCAATGGGCCGCAGGTAGTTTTTATAGAAACCGCAACAATTAAGCACCATCTTTTGATCCGCCGACCTTGGGGGGCGTGTTGGAAAGTTTATTAACGGAGAGGGTGAAAACTCTCTTCTTTTCTCCCTTACGGGCTTCAAACGCGGGGGGGGGGGGTAGGGGGGGTATCCCGTGCCCGCTTCCTCCAGGCACCCACCTCCGCGGCAGCCGT
>CAJNIZ010005537.1:0-18064 GCA_905231905.1 Symbiodinium pilosum
ATGCCTCCAAGCCCCACTTCTCTAGAGCCTGAGGCCTCAAACCCCAAGCCCTAAAGCCCTAATCCATAAACCTTAAACCCTAAATCCCCAAACCCTAAGAACGCCTATCAACCCGCAAGACGGAACCCTAAACCCAAGGTCCGAACGCTGGCCCGAAACCTTTTGCCTCACCGGCTTCCTGGGTCCTACTTGCGCGTCCCTAGTTGGACTTCTAGGGTTTTATTGCGTATGTAATAGGCATATGACTGTGTCTATATACCTAACTTAAATACCTGTATATCTATAATTACATGTTCCTACACTGGGAAGCCCCGCCAGCCGAGGCGGGCGCGAGCTAGCGTTTACAATTAGGGGTCCTATTAAGGGCTACATATAACCATATTATATTTACTATCCAGCTGTTACTGAGGGGGGGCAGTACCCAAGCTATACCCCAAACCCTAAGCCTAAACCGTTTCTTAAAACTTGCCGGTCAACCCTGCGTTGTGGCTCCGGCCACCGTCAGCAATGCTAGGGTTTAGGGTTTACGGGGCCTGTAAACATCAACTTTTTATGGCTTTATGAGGATCATATAGGGATTAAGGGTACTAGAAATTGAAAAACAATTTTCAAAACCACACCTGGATGAGGGCCCGGCTGCGTCATAGATTGGGTATTTCCGAGCCTGGAAAGGTGTTTCGAAAAAAAAAACAAGCCTGGAATATGGTTTAGGGTTTGGGCTTGGGGCTCATAGGGTTTAGAATTCAGGGTTTAGGGTTTAGGGTTTGTTGTGAGAGGGTGTTGATCGCCCAGACTTGCAAGAACGCCCATTAGCTCTCTCAGTGAAACTGACTGAAATTCTACAAAGGTTCCTATGAATGATTTGGCGTATGCTCCTTTTGAAAGTTCTGGGTTACGCAAGTCTAAGCGCGCTCCAGCAAATGCAATGACAAGAGGTTAGTGTCAACGGTATCAGCTGCTGGCACGCTTGTATTTCCTTTGTTACGTGTCAAAGGGAAAATGGCGCAATGGCGAGGGGTTCTGAATGATCACCCAAGGGTCTAGGGTGTCGTGCGAACGGTGCCCGGATCCTCTGGTATTTCCGAGTGGGCCTTGAAAAAGCAAGGTTTCAAAAACGTCGCAAACTCCGCTAGCCCAAACCGTCGGCTCATGGGAGAAGGAGCATTTATAGCCTGCGGGGATATTAGTATAATATACCCCAAGCCATATTCTATCTACTTAAGGGGGCATTTAGGCTTCTTTCCGCCTTTTCAGGCCTTGGGAGAGGGGAGAAGAAACCAAAACCGGCCCTTGGTTTCATCCCCTCGGCGGCCTTACAGCAGTTCTGCAAATCATAAATTCTAGGGTTACCTGAACCCTGAAAGTATGTACAATAACGGCCTTTAGGGCTGTTATTATGGGGTTAGGGCTATTATTTTACATACTTTTGGGGTCTAAGTAGGGTTTAGGCTAGGGTTTAGGGTTTGAGGTTTAGGGACTAAACCGCCTGAACCTCCAATTGCTGCTTGCTGCTTGGTGTCTGGCAGCTTGTGATTTTTTTGGGTCCGCCTTCTGTAAGGCCCCTAGTCTTCGGAGTACACAAAGGGGAACTGCACTTTGACCAACCCTCATACTGCTCCTACCCTTAGCTGGGCAACAGGATGCGCGTTTATAAGGGAAAAAAACCAGGGAAACGCCGGACCCCAGAAACATGAAAAGGACGCTACTTCTCAGAATAATGCTCTATTGCTCTATCAACACACATGTCGCACATATCCCCTATAGCCTCTACATCCCATCGGAGGGATACCATTTGAACAAATTGATTAGAGGAAGTCGCGTGGCTCCTCTTGCGATGCAAAGCACGCAAACCAGTTTTCGACCGCTTGGCGGGAACTATGAACCCCTAAGCCCTAAATCCTAAACCCCTAAGCCATACATCCTAAACCCTAAACCCTGAACCCTAAATCCCAAACCCCCAAAACCATACATCCTAGACCCTCAACCCTAGATCCCAAACCCCCAAACCAAACATCCTAAACCCTAAACCTTAAATCCAAAACTCTCAAACCACACATCCAGAACCCTAAGCCCTAAATCCCAAACCCCCAAACCATACATCCTAAACCCTAAACCCTAAATCCCAAACCCTGGAACCGCGCATCCTAAACCCCTATACCCTAAATCCCGAACCCCCAAACCATACGTCCTAAATCCTAAACCCTAAATGCCAAACACGTAAACCATACATCCTAAACCTCAAACCCTAAATCCTAAACCCCTAAGCCATACATCCTGTTGGACTTGACCTACAAACACAGATTTGACAGCTACGCGTGGTCGATGCAACAGGAAAGCCCAGTAAGTTGGATGTTGGGTTAAAGGTTTAGGTTTAGGGTTTAGGTCTAAGTTTTAGGGTTTAGGTTTAGGGTTTAGGTTTGAGGGTTTACGATTTAGGATTTAGGGTTTGGGGTTTAGGGTTTAGGGCTCAGGTTGAGGGTTTAGGATTTAGGGTTCAGGGTTTAGGTCTAGGGTTTACGGTTCAGGGTTTAGGGTCCAGGGTTTAGGTTTAGGGTTTAGGGTTTAGGCTTGAGGGTTTAGGATTTAGGATTTAGGATTTGGGGTTTAGGGCTTAGATTTAGGGTTTAGGATTTAGGATTTAGGGTTAAAGATTTAGGGTTCAGGGTGTAGGGTTGTTTAAGAAGCTAAGTACCCAAACAATGGGTATTCAGGTCCCAACTACTGTAGTATGAGCGGATTTTCGGTACCTCAAACCCTACTACTTGGGGACCTAGACCCTAAGAGTTTCGAGTTAGGGTTGGGGTTTCAGGCAGTAAACATTTAGTGTGTCAAGGTTTTGGGATGGCAGGTTTTGGGGATTAAGGTTGTCAGTTTAAAGCCTTCAGGGCTGTAGGGGGTTTAGGGACTGTGGATTCTGGTGCCGGATCAGGGTTGAGGTCTTGCTGTGCTGCTTTCTAGGTTTCAGGGAGGCTTTCGGGCCTCTAGTGACCGGAAATTTCTACCTAAACCCCAAAAGTATGTAAAACAATAGCCCTAAACCCAGAATAACAGCCATAAAGGCCAGTATTTTACATCCTTTTGGGGTTCAGGTAGCCCCTAAATTTTCAACTCTGAGCCCATCTGAGCCCCTCGCGTCCACGCGCGCTTGGTAGCCATACGACTCGAACTTGTCGATGGCGCCAATCAACTTCGATTCGGCTTTAGAGTTTAGACTTTAGGAGGGCTTAGAGTTTAGGGAGGGTTTAGGGTTTAGGGTTATAGAGTTTAGGGTTTAGGGCTTAGAGCTTAGGGTTTTGGTTTACCTGGACCCCAAAAGTATGTAAAATAATGGGGCTATATTATGGGGTTAGGGGCCCAGGTGTTCAAAAGTGCTTTCGTGTGTATTCTGAGTAGTAGAAACGCGCCCGATACCCAGGTCCCTAGCGATACATTGGTGAAAAGTTTAAGGTTGTTTGGGGCTCTATGTTTGGATGTTTCAGGGGCTTGGGGTAACAGGGGCTGAATCGGCTTTAGACGTCTTCCGCGACTGGGCGGGGACATTCAGGGATTCCATTGGTCATCCAATTTGTTCTCATGCGGAAGTACTGAAACCGTACAACCTACATCCCGCAAAACCTTGAACCCGAATGTATAGCAACACGCCTACATCTCGTTACGTTTGGATGGTTGATCCGTGTGGAAGAGTAGGGCAGTCTGGGGAAGGACACCTGCCTGAGCGCCCTGGCAGCCACAAGAAGCAAGGTCACAGCATGCTACAAAGCGCGGCCTGAAGGTTTATCTGGTAGTTTCCCAAAATAAGGGGACCCCAATATAGACCCAAATATACTATAATCCTTATTATAGGGACCCCCCCCCCAAAAAAGGTACCCCTAATTTGGGGAAATCCCTATGTTATGGATCCAAGATCCGCTCGTCTCCTAATCAGCAGTTGTCCTGACATGACAATGTGATGGAGAGTCGCAGGGGAACCCAAAACCCCAAGACCTAAACCCTAAACCGCAAAGTCTAAACTGTAAGCCTCGACGTCGAAACCCTATAAGCCCTAAACAAGCCCTACAGGTTTAGGGTTTAGGCTTGGTTGGCTTTAGAACCCTTTGAAAAATTAGTAATTATATAGGGTCCTTATGAAACCAACTAGGGAAAATAAGTAAGTATCCCGAAGGCCAACCCGGTAGGGTTCCTGGACAAGTGGAAGCTGGTGCAAGTCCTGTTGGCATGTCCGAGCTCTAATGCCTTAAACCCCATCCCTACACCCTACCTGTAAACTCAAAGCCCTAAGCCCGGCCCCCGAAAAGAGCCCTCACTCCTCAACCCCTAATCCCTTAACCCTCAACCCTGTATCCCTAAATCCTAAATAGGGGGGGGACCCCAATATAGACCCCACAATATTACAGTCCTTAGTTATCATGGGGACACCAAACGGGTACCCCGAATTTTTGGGAAATCGCCATTTACCTTAAGCCCCAAGCCCTCCGAACCTCAACTCTCGATGCTCTGGGGCCCCTACCCCTGCATGCCAGCGCCGTCCCGTAAATTTCGCCAGGTAGTGCAGGGCTGAGTTTGGAAAGAGCCATGACCTGGGACTGGGCATATTGAAATTTAGGATTACTTACTGGTTGTTCTAAGGATTAAACAGGGAATATGTTATGCAGGCAGGGGTTATATGAGCCATAATCTAAACTCCTAGTATCCCCCTTACTAACCCTTATAATAATCCCATGTAGAATCCCCTAAATAAGCCCTCTTTAATGAGTTTAGACTACAGCTCATAGGGGGATTATGTTCCCCCACTGCCTACTAACCGCCAATAAGTTGAATCCTTACCAGTACTACCAATTACGTACAGCTTTGTAGCAATTCCCCCCTAGTTAATAGGCATAACCCATAAAACTGTAGGTTTTCTGGTTACAGGTAGGGTTCGGGGCTTAGGGCTGAAGGGTTTAAATACATGATTTAGGGTTTAGGATTTAGGGTTTGAGGGTTCAGGGCTTCGGGATGTACGTCTGGGGGGCCGCAATTCAAGGCTTCAGGATTTAGGGTTTTGATGGTTTAAGGCATAATGGTTCAGGGCTTGAAGGATTGAATTTCTCGGGTGTTGGCCTTAGGGCTTTGATGGCTTTTTGTCTTAACGGTTTACATTGTCTTAACGGTTTACATGGTTGCGGGTTTACGGGTGGGTTGAGGGTTCGGGGGTTAAGGGTTTAAGATTAAGGGTCTAAACTCTATAAACCCTACACCCTAAACCCTTAAACCCTACACCTATATGGCTTGGATTGGGGTGTATCATCGAGGGTTTAAGATTCAGGGATAAAGGCGGTCAAGAGTTCAGGTTGGTGGTTCAGGGTTTAGGGTTTACCTAAACCCTAAACGTAGGTAAACTAGTGGCCCAAAACCCTTACAAGAAGCTCAAAAACACCATTATTCTACATTCTTTGTGGGTTTGGGATTTAGGTGTTTAGGGGTTTAGGGTTTAACCAACCCTAATCCCTAATCCCTAAACCCTAAACCCTAAATCCTAAACCCTAAATTAGGCGTTTAGGGGTTTAGGGTTTAGGTTTCTGGGGTAAGTGTGGCTCCGGAGTTTCGGCTTAGGGCTCAACAGTTGCCGCTACTGTTATTAGGGTTTAGGGTTTAGGGATTAGGGCTTAGGGTTTAGGGTTTAGGGCTTAGGGTTTAGGGTTTAGGGTTTAGAGTTTAGGGTTTAGGGTTTAGGGTGGAGACTGATCTATTCAATCTTCTTTTCTGTGCAAGGGGTTTATAAGGCTACACAAGCATGTAGGTAGTTGCGATTGCACATAGTGCTCAACAAAAACAGGGAGCCTAAGCCGTTGAAATAAGATCTTTGGTGCATACTGTACTGCAACTGACAGAAGAATTGATGGGGAACAACAGTGGTAATGGTACAGGATGCTATATCAAGCTTCTTGGCGGCTTGTTGTGCTTGAGAGCCTTGGGCGCGCTAAGCTCTAAACCCCAACGTCCCTAAACCCTAAACCCGAAACCCTAAACCTCTAACCCTAAACACTAAACCTCTAACCCTAAACCCTAGACCCTACACCTCTCTTCTTACTTTTTGCACTTTGCTGTGTTGACGAGCTTGGCATCGGCCTAGCCCTGCGCGTCCCTTGCTGAAAAGCATATGGCAGTTTTCTCCTACTATTCCCCATACACACCTTAAGAAGGTTTCTTATGTAATCCCTAGATACTCCCTATACATCCGTAAGGTCCCTAACCGCCCCCCCCCCTTCCCCCCTTTTCCTGTAGTCTCCTTAAACCTATAATGACAATACCATCTTTAATAATTGCTTGGGGTTGTACTACAAAGAAAATGTAAAATTATTCCTGAGGAGACTACAAAAGAAAGACCTTTGTAATCCCTAGATGCTCCTTACACAGCCCTACCCCCCCCTCCCCCCCCAATTTTTGGTGGAAATCTCCATACTCAAGAATTTGCCTGTTTGGCTACCATGGGGAGCTTCTCAAAGGTTAGGGATAAAGGGTTTAGTGGTTAGGGTTTCGGGTGTAGGCGTTTATGGCATCCCGGGGACCCTAGGGATACGTGGGGAGTTGAAGGGGTAGGGCTCTATAGGGGCAATTCTCTGAAAGAGCCACGAATACATGGGCTTGTGACAAGACCTCTTACGAAATCTAACGGTATCCACCTTAAACTTAAACACAATCAGAAACTCCTCTGGCCTCTGGCACCCTGAACCCTGCACACCCGAAAGCGGCCGCAACGGCCCTACCTGGACCCTCTAACGTTGGTTTGGAATCTTGTTTTGGTTAAAAAGCTTGCTAGGATCCTCAAAAACGTGCTACACTTCAGATGAACCTGTGGAGTCGTTAGAAGGATACCCTAGCTGAGCACCACGCGGAACGTTGAAGTTGAGCCTGTTTCAATGCAGGTGGCTTGCAAAATCAAAGCGCCGTTTTAGGCATTTTTATGGGACCATGAGGTCGACCCCTAAGCCCCTAAGGTACGTACCATGATAGCCTGTCGGGCCAATTTTAAAGTTCTAGGCCATGATTTGTTCTTCTTTAAAAGTCCGAAAACTAAACCCTAAACCCTAAAGCGTGGGGGATTCTCATGACAGGGTTCGCTTTACGGATCTCGGGCCTCCTGCAGGCTGTCTGCAGGGTGAAATTTTTTTTGGACTTTCAAGATGTTGGGGTGTAAGGTGTCTAGGTTTTGGGGTTTAGGCTTTGCATGGGTCTTACCTAGAGTTTCTAAGATTTGGTGCCGTAAGGTGCTTGGGGTGTAGCCCTAAGGGTCCAAGTACCCAATAAGTAGGTACTTGGGTTTTGGGTAATAGTACTTATAGTATAGGTTTTGGGTAAGTATATAATTATGACTATTAGATACTTGGACCCTAAGGGTAGGCTTTAGGGTTACAGGGTTTCCAAGATGTTGGGGTGCGAGGATTGAAAACAAGTGTTGCTGTAGTCACCTCGTGCTGATATTAGCAACACCAACTGTCCCAATAATAAATCTGCCCAGTATATTACGAGGTAATTCCCACAATGGAAATATCTAATGTTACGGATCCCAGAGTTAATATGAATGGATGTGTTTCTATGAAAGACCAGCTGTAAACCACGAAGTACAGAGGCCTTCCACTCCGCAAATCAATTGCTGGGAACTATCAAGGACTACGACAGAAAATCTGTAGCATTGTTGTTTCAAGTACCGCAAACTCCTCAAAGCTCTCAATGTAGGTATATAGTATATACTTAGGGCTTATATGTATATGCTATATCCCTGCTGGGACCCTTTGGGACCATGGTAGCACCGGCACTGTTTTGGACGCCATTGGCTCCATGAATACCTCCCGAGCTCACGTGAGCTGGGAGGTGGGCCCAAGTACCCACGCGGTTTAAGGGTTAGGGTTTAGGGCTTAGGGTTTGATTGGGATTCGGGAATTAGGGTCTCTAGTGGTTTAGGGTTTAGGTTTCAGGGATTAGGGCTTCTAGTTTGAGCTTTTTGGTTTTAGGAGGGTGCAGCTGTTAGGCCCGTAGGGTGCTTGGGATGTTGGCAAAAGGAATCGTAGTAGGTTTGGGGGATGTATACGGGTGCTGGATACTTGGATGTGTCGGGCATGATCAAAGCATATACGGACCATCAGGCAGGATCCACAATTTCAGAGGCTCGCCTGGGTGGGGTCTTTTGAGGGCACAACCCGCAGGAGAGGTAGCAAATTCGATGCTTAAACCCTAAACCCTAAATCCTAAACCCATCCGAAACCCCAAAAGTCTAACGACCAGAACTAACCCTAAGGGTCCAAGGACCCAAATAATATGGTTTTAGGGCCCAAATACTAGGATATTAATGGTATTTGGGCCCTAAAAACCCTATTATTTGGGTCCTTGGACCCTTACGGCAAACATGCCACACCTACACCCGAGTAAAACTAGAAGCGCTAAGTCTTACACCTGCTGCAAGCCTAGTCCGCTAGAAGATGCGTGAATTGGAACCACTAGTTTTAGGGTTTAGGGTTTCGAACTGTGCTCAAAGACTCTTATGCCTAGAGCCTGAGCGCAATCAATGGCACAATGCGGTTCTATTTTTTTTGGATTCCTGCTGACCCTGAGCCCCGAAATTCGAACCCTAATCCCAGAAGTGTCGCAAAAGGTCAGGCGTTTCGGGGGGCTGAGGGAACGCCGTTAAGCCGTATGCCCTTGCGTAGAGTGTAGAACCCTAAACCCTAATTGCAGTCAGATAGCTTATATCTGATGAAGCATCGGATCGTCCTTGCAACAGGACTTTTGCGTTTGGGGATTTTGCAAGAGGGCTTCGGATTTGGGGATGGGCCTATACAGGGATATATATAGGTTTTAAGTTTTAGGGATTAGGGTATAGTGATTTGGGTTTAGGGGCTAGGGATCGGGGTTCAGGGATGAGGGTTTCGGGCTTCGGGGCCAACAGGCACAAAAAGCTGTTGACTTATTTATATCAAGTGATAGTGCTACGCAAATAGGCGGGGGGAGGGGGGTCGAACAACCAGAGCTCCTTTTTGGGGGTAGCTATTATACGGAATATGCTTTAATGACCCAGGAAGTTCGTAGAAATAACAAAGGGCACTAAACTGGCGACTCTACTTTCCAGCTCCCCCCGGGGTCTGGGTATATATACATACTACATACGCATACACATCCACATATACATACACATATACCTATACATATGCATATGCATACAGTTCGGGTTTCAGGTTCAGGGTTCCAACGTTGAAAAGGTTTGGAACTTTGCAAATCTTGGCAACCCATGGTATTAAACAGACGTTTTAGGACAAAAGAACCTCCAAGTGCGGATTTAGAGTTGGGGTCCGGGTTTTCAGGATGCTAGACCAGCAGGCTAGCAGAAGATTTCCCAACATGTCACCCGGTTTAGGGCTTTGGGTTCGGGTACGCCTACCCTGCCAACTCAGCCCCCCTTGTCAGCCCAAAACGAGGGAGTCTTAAAAAACCCTTACTTAGGTCTTCTCTAGGATTTAGGGTTTAGGGTTCAGGGTTTAGGGTTTAGGGGCTCCGGGGGGTGTCCAGATAGCATAGGGTTTGGGGTCTAAACTCCTTTAAAATAAGGGGGCTATATTGGGGATTAAATAGGGTTTAGGGTCTAAGCTCCTTAAAGGGAGGTTCTATAGGGGATTATATAGGGTTTAGGGATTCGGGTTTAGGGTCAAAACTCCTTAAAGGGGGTTATATAGGGGATGATATAGGGGAGCTTTATAGGGTTTATGAAGGAGCATGCTAGGAGTTTAGACTATAGCTCAGGTGAAGCCCAGACTTTTGGGAGGATCTAGAGACTAGTTTTATCGTTTAAGGTTTAGGGTCCCCCTTAAGGGCTATAGGGTTTAGGAGGTTAGGGTCTAGGATTTAGGGCTTAGGGTCTAGAAAATAGGTACCCTTTTTCGCAACCAAAAACTAATATGGTTGCCAACATTTGGGGCTTTACTTTCTGGATCCTTCCAGGAATCTGGGACGGAGTTCAGGGCTTACAGGTTCTCCAAGAAGGACGAGGTTTAGGGTTAGGATTTGCGGACGTGATTTAGGTTTTAGGGTTTAGGGCTTCGGGTTTGTAGGGTGAATTGTTGCTCGTTATAATCCCCCCGGGGAGAAACATATGCGAAGGAAGGCTCCAGGTCAGAGTGCTGCTTGGGTATTTTGGATGTCAGGCGGTTTAAGGGGCTTTATTGTGTTGGGTTTGAGGTTTAAACCCTAAACCCTAAACCGCGTGTCTAGTGCTTAAGGCTTACAATTTGGGACTACCTGAACCCTGAGAGTATGTAACATAATGGCCTTCAGGGCTGTTTTTTTTCTGGGTTTAGGGCTAGTATTTTACATACTTTTGGGGTTTAGGTACACTCCCCCAAACTAACATGGAAACCCATATAGCCCTTTTAGAAGGACTGTAGTCTTTATAGGGCCCTTTTTGGGTTTCCATGTTAGTTTCCGGGAGTGTAGGTGTCTTGATCTGTGGAGAAAGGCCTCGGCTTGGAAGGTTGAAAAGGATTTTGGGAAAGGTTCTCTAAGGGTCCAAGGACTCAAACAATGGGGTTTGGGGTTTAGGTTTTAGGGCCTTAAGGGTCCAAGGACTCTAACAATGGGGCTTTAGGGCTCAAATACCATAATCTGAATGGATTTAGGACCCAAAGCCCTCGTATTTGGGTCCTTGGACCCTTAGGGGGGTGATTTTGAGCTTGAGCCACGAGAGCGTACAGGCTGAGAAGCCCGGAACCTTCAGGGTGTAGGGTCCAGGCATGGGTGCAAGTTCAGCGTGTAGAGTTCAGGTGTAGGGTTCAGGGTTAATGTTCTGGGTCTAAGTTTAGGGCCCAGGGCTGTTCCATGTTCTTTGGGTCCAAAGCATATGCGCTGGGTCAGGGCAAGCTTCCAAAGTTGAAATCTTCAAAAGGGAACCCCATAATCCCTTGTACTGCCTACCCAGACCCCTCAGAGGATCTAGAAAGTGGAACCCCCAATATGGTACTCTATACTTCTAGTGGGTCACTTCTAGGATAAGGGGGGCCTGCTTTCTAGATTTTCCCAGGGGTTTGAGTAGGTACTGCCAGTGTTTCAAGGACCCTCTAAACCCTATATAACCTCCTTTTAGGAGTTTAGACCTTAAAGCCTAAAGCCTAAACCCCTACACCCTAAACCCTAAACCTGGGGCTCTCACGTCGGGTTCACGTATTCGTAGAACGTGAAGCTTTCCATCTGCTCGTCGCGCGTAACCCACCTGCAAAAAGGGAAATAAGGGACCTTCCTTGTACCCTTAACTGGGGATATATGGTCCCTAATAGTGGGTACTTAGGAGTGTCTAGGAAGGGACTTTCTATAGGAGTTTAGGGCTTATGGGGTATAGCGTTTAGGCTTCAGGCTTTAGGGTTTAGGGTTTTGGGGGGTAGGGTTTAGGAATCAGGGTTTAGGATTTAAGAGATTAGTAGGTTTTTCAGTAACCCTCAATGATAAGGGTACCCTTTTTCTACTGTTGAGCTTTAATAAGGAAGCCCCAAGATACGAGGGGAAAAGGGATACTACAGGGGTTCCTAATTTTAGGGGAACTCAAAACAGGAAACCCCAAGAATACAGTAGGAATAGAACAGAAATATACCTCCCAAGGCTCCTATATTCCTATCATATGAGCTATCGTCTAAACTCCTAGTATCCCCCTTAATAACCCCTATAGTAGTCCCCTATATAATCCCCTATATAACCCCCTTTAAGGAGTTTAGACTATAGCTCATGTATATTTTCCTAAACCCTAAACCCTAAACCCCTGAACCCTAAACCCTAAACCCTATACCATACTCCTGAAGCTCCGGGCTTCCTTCTTGGGGTCCCCATTTTACTCCCTTTGACATGGGGCTAATGCGTCAAGGTTTTCATTGCTGGGGGTTCAGTGCTGGCCTACACACCTCTCCACAAAAGCCGGAAACAAGATGCCCACATTTCCCTAAGGGTCCAAGGACCCAAATAATAGGGTTTTAGGGCCCAAATACCATTCATATTATAGTATTTTGGGCCCTAAAACCCTATGATTTGGGTCCTTGGACCCTTAGGGTTTATAATCTACATAGACCCTATTGAACCCTAAACCACGTGGAAAGGTTGGCTGGGTTTACCAAAGACCTTACTGACTTCCCCCGCAGTCTTTTCCGCTACTTTGGGGCGGCGTCTCGAAACGGCCAATTTTGGGGAGCAGCGCTCAGGACGTACTGCGGCAGGACAAAAGTTCGCCACACGGACTTAAGTTGACAAGTCTAAGGCTGTGGCAACCCCTCTCCCGCCTAGACTCCTAGCAGGGGCTTTCCGCCGGGTTCTTTATCATAATATATTTTCATTCCCGGAAATTAACTACTCCGCCACGCTGGCCACATAAAATGTCACTTTTGTCCTTTCGGCTTCTCTGCGGTACTGTAGGATACGAGGAAGTCTTCCCTATGTCGAAACTTTCGTCCCGGGAATGTATGGGGTTATGATCTCAAGTGCAAGAGCGAATGTGAAGGCCAGCAGCTACGGATAGTGGGGGTCGGGTGATGCCGACGGCCAGGTGGAGTTGTTCCGGTGTTTCACTAGGATGATGCGCTCTGAGAGGAACCACGTCTGGCTGAAGGTACGCGTGCGCTGAGCAGAAATGCTCTTGCTGGATAGCTTTCTCTTCTCTGGGGCGGCGGAACCTGAACACCAAGCCGAGCCCCAACATCGATTTCCGAGGGCCGCGAAGGCAGCAGGGAACACCTGATCCATGGCTGTCACACAGGCGCTATCCATCCCTACATCCAACCATGCATCCATGCTACGTGTGAATAGATATATCTGTACTATACAAGAGAACATATGGCTGAAGGTACGTAGTTGTTGATATAGCAGGTTCTTTTTTCGTGGCCCCTAAGATAAGGGATTGTAATGTGGTGTGTATATTGGACTCCAAGCATGAAAACTACATAAGACTACCATATGGGATTGTGGCGAAATCGCACTAAATGGCACGGTACGAGAAACTTCCACCTGGAGGCAACCTGCAAGTAGCCATTGTTGTAGTCTGCCTAGAATTCACGATGGTCGGTCGAGCTATCATGGGTTGCAGCACCTAAGTCCCAAGTGTAATTGCACAATTATGACCTGCCCAGCCAGCTGACTACTACAGAGGGACCCGACTTGTAGAGTTTGCTGGAGCCGGTTGAACACTGCTGTTGGGTGGAAACCTTTCCCTAAGGATGCAAGGACCCAAATAGTAGGGTTTTAGGGCCCAAATACCATGATATTAATGGTAATTGGGCCCTAAAACCCTATTATTTGGGTCCTTGGACCCTTAGGGTTTCCTGTCTTTGGATACTGGAATGTGACTCGCGGCGGGGGCTCTCTTAACTCAATTAGGCCTGGTGCCATACGACCCCCCTTGCAAGACCCTCTTGAAAGCTGGCTCGCAGGCCTAGACCCCGAATGAACAAACCCACGCGGTTTAGGGCTTAGGGATTCTGATTAAGGCCCCCTTCAAAAGATGTTACGTTATTACAGTGTCTCGATAGACCCTTCGCCTGGAAAACCATCTCAAACCTCCAAACCCCTGAAGGCAAGTACATGAAGCTTCCATAAATAGCGGATCCCAAATAGACTGAATATACCATGATTTCCCTACCGAACGGACTGGCACCAAAAGGTGGCTGAGAATATTGGAAAAAAACCGTGGCCGCATGCGAGCCAGAGTCGAAACCCCCAGCATCCCCCTTGATAACCCCTATAGTAGTCCCCTGTATAATCCCCTATATAACCCTAAACCAATCCCCTGTATAAACCCCTTGGAGGACTTAAGATCATGCCTCATGTGGTCATTGGGTACTTGACGCCTAAACAAATCCCGAAGTGCGCCTTGAACTGGGCGGTGGCTTGATCTGACAGGATAACCGAATTTTTTATTGGTTAGATTTTAGGATAAGGGGCATATTTCATTTCAGTAGAGTAGGGTCCAGGGTGTAGAGTGGAGGACTTCGGAGGGGAAAAGGGATTTGGGATAGATAGCACTTTACTGGGTCGCTGTTAAGGAACTTAAATTAAGTTACTATATTGGGGAAACCCTATTACTTACTGTATATACCCATTATGGTAACTTAATTTAAGTGCCTTAACAGCAACCCAGTTTACCTTCACAAGGGCTACGAAAAGTTCAGGGCGCGCCATGGCTTAAGAGGACTTTGGATTCACGCGGCTTGGGGTTGGGATTGAGGGTCTTCAGGCCATGGCTTAGGGTGAGCTGGGGCTTGGGATTCAGGCGTTGCGGGGATTGAGAGTTCCGGACTTGCAGAAACTGGTATTGTGAGATCTCTCTCTCTCTCTAAGACCCTGAAGGATCGCGTCGGTGCTTTGGGGACCTGAATGCGCACAATGGGTTTAGGGTTTAGAGTATATAGATATGGGAGGCGGGGTCCACCGTAGGGCCTGCCTGAATCAGTAGAACTAATGGCTATATACAGGGATGTGAGGGGAGCGCAAGAACAAGTTTACGCGACTACATTATTTGAGCCATAATCTTCCCTTAAAAGCCCCTATAGTAGTCCCCTATATAATCCCCTGTATGGCTTCCTTCAAGAAGTTTAGACTATGGCTCATTCAGAGTTTAGGGTTTGGGGGGGCTTCGTCTTCGGTAGCCCAATACCACTTGATTGAGAAATCTATCTTACATCATCTGAAAGGGTTTAGGGTTTAGGGAGGAAACTTCTGTGTTTCTTGGCATTTTCCTTAAGCAGGTGTGTTGGGCTCTCTGGGTAAGTACCCTAGACCCTATAATCCCTAAACCCAAATCTTCCTCCCCAAAACACTCTGCCACGGACTTACAGGTTTGAGGCTTAGGGTGAAGGTGCCTTGCGCAGGATTTCGGGCACAAGGTTGAAGATTAAGGGCTGTAGTACCACACACTACCATAAAATCCCTTAATATACCAAAACATACCATAGTATACTATGATATACGTTTAGGGTCTGGGGTTTAGGCTTGAGGGCTTAGGTCCGAATACTCACGCACAGCACCACTTCTTCATGCAAGGAATTCTGTACTATCACCAGCCCTGAGACCTGCCTCTAAACGCTTAAAAGGTTTGGGGGGGCTTAGGGTTTACCTAAACCCCAACAGTATGTAAAATAATAGCCCTAAACCCAGAATAACAGCCATAAAGGCAATCATTTTTGCATACTTTTGGGGCCCAGGTAGGGTCTAGGGCTTAGGGTTTGGTCCAGTGTTTGGATTTTAGGGCTGACAGCTATGTGTTTCTGAAATCCTTGCTTAACTATTCTTACTGGGGGTTAGTAGGGAATATGGGAACATATTATACAGGGATTTTATATGGATTATATTCCCTTATTCCCTACTAACAACCAGAAAGTAGGGGGGCTGCAGGGGTGTAGCCGGGCAACGTTTCGAAAAGCCGAAGATACAAGCTGAGCGTTTGCAAGAAACTGCCGTTAGCGGCAGTCAAAATATATAGTTGCTTCTCAAAAAACAGGATACCTTCAGGACCAAGAAACATATACGTATACATGTGTGTGTATGTGTATATATATGATTCTGAAAACAACGCAGGGGTCGCCTTTAGCCTTCGGGGAATACGCAAGAATTGTTTTGGCAACTCCCAGAAGTCAGAAGCCCAGACGTTAATGGTGCCTGATACTCGTCCAAGAAAAGGCCACCAGTTTTCCAGTTGTCTGGTGACTTCTCCACCTCAGCAACTACCCAGACCCTCCTATGTAGTTCCTTGCTGGGTACCATGATAAAGTCCCTTACCAAAAATACCCTAAACCTTGCAAACCATGACAAGCACAAAAGGAACTACATATGAGCCCCTTGGTATAATTCGCCAGAGTCAGTAAGTCATCGACATTCTGTCGGCTGAGCCCTGCGGCTTGTGCCGGAATATTTAAGGTTTGGGGTTTTAGGTTCCAGGGTTTAGGGATATCCAGGAGGATCTCGAAGATGGACCCTACAAGGAGGGGCCCCCTAGTTACGTAAATATACTTATAGGTCCTATCACTACAATTCATGGAACTTATAACCATATTCTGCCCAACTTATAACCCAACTTATAACTAGGGGGTCCCTCCTTGTATATACCTAAACCCTAAACCCCTAAACCCCTAAACCCTAAACCCTAAACCCCGAAACCCTAAACCCTAATACTTTCTATAAACCCTTTAGGAGGAGCTGCTTGTCCTACGAGGTGTCAGAGCTGTAGCCTCCCCCCCCCGAAGTCAAGAACAATGGGTTTAGGGTTTACGTAGAGTTTAGGGTTTAGAGTCATGGACTCCCTGAGGGATCCAATAGTTCTAGCCTTAAATACCATGTCTGGGCTTTAAGGCTTGGGGCCCAATGTAATGATAGAAATTCGAACGAGGATCCTAATATCAAGGCCGTCGAAAGGAACCCGAAGGGTCCAAGGACCCAAATCATAGGGTTTTAGGGCCCAAATACTATAATATGAATGGTATTTGGGCCCTAAAACCCTATTATTTGGGTCCTTGGACCCTTAGGGGAAGGGCTTTCTTAATCGCGGGTCTTCACCTCAAGTTTTGGGTTAAGAGTTTAGGTTGGCTCAAGAAATCCGAAACCCCAAGCCCTAAAAACACCTAATGTTATAAACGCGGTTTAGGGCTTACCTGGTACCTCCAATGTAGTTCCTTTTTGGGTTTGGTATGGTTTACCTAAACCCCAAAAGTATGTAAAATAACAGCCCTGAACCCATAATAATAGCCATAAAGGCTATTATTTTACATACTTTTGGGGCCCAGGTAGGGCTTAGGCAGTAAGGGTACAAACGTCAAGTCGTTGAGCGTAGGGCTCTCAAGCCGACTCCGTGAAGCACCTGAATACACACGACACCAAGGCCAAAACCATATGGTTGATGCTAACAGATCCTGCAGAACGCTACCTGGGCCCCAAAAGTATGTAAAATAATGGCCTTTAGGGCTGTTATTCTGGGTTTAGGGATATTATGTTGCATACTTTTGGGGCTTAGGTATACTACAATCCAAATTCTCAAGGTGTAACGTATGTAGGGACCTGGAGGACTTCTTGCATCAACTGCACAATCCTAGACCGTAGTGCCCTAAACCCGATAAGTTGCCTGCACGAACCACACCTCCTTGTGAACTTCGGTGAATATTCCCCCCCAAAAAATAATGGACATGGGTTCCTTATTAGGGACTATATTAGGGACAATACTAAGATACAAAACACACCCCTATGTCAACCGTTAAAGGTCCCTCAGTAAGCTTAATATTGACAATAGCTCATATAGGGATCCCAATCTACAAAAATTGATTTTGGCCCAGCGCACCCAATGCCCAATGTCTCTGGGTACTGGTTAATAGCCTACGGGCCCAAAGACTCAGCATGATCATTGTAGGACCAAAAACCATACTCTCAATAGTAATTGGGACCTGAAGCCCCAGTTGAGTCCTTGGACCCTAAACCTTTTGAATCCTAAGCCCTAATTCCCAGTTGGGCCAAGTTGGGGACGATCAGCAGTCCCTGCCGACCATCGAGCAAGGACATCGGCCTGATCTACCGTCAGGGCTTAGGAATTCAGAGTTCAGGTGTTCGAGATTCGGGGTTTAGGGTGTAGAGGTTTAGGGTTTAGGGTGAGGGATTAAGAGTTTAGGGTTGAGGGCTTAGGGTGTAGGAAGCAAGGGTTTAGGGTGTAGGGGTTTAGGGTCTGGAGTTGATATGTATACGCCAGGCTTTGTTTCGGGTTTGGGGAGTTAGGCGTCAAGGTTCAAGGTGTAAGCTTTCAACATGGAGGGCTTTGAGATTTCAAGCATCGCAAAAGGAATTGTTTTGCATGGTTTAGGTGTTGAAGGTTTAGGGGTTTAGGGAGAGTCTAGGGCTACGGTTCAGTGATTTGGAACTCCAGCATCTAATGTAGTACACTCTCTTCCTGTCCTGGCACGCCCACCGTTATCAGGTCTCCGATGGTCGCCTTGGAGATGTCGAGCGGAGCCGCGAAGATGTAGGTAACCCTAAACCCTTAAACCCCTAAACCCCTAGACCCTAAACCCTAAACCCTAAACCATGGGGCCCC
>CAJNIZ010005538.1:0-19263 GCA_905231905.1 Symbiodinium pilosum
ATACTCGTTGGTTGGGCACTGCAGGGATACTTGGTGGTTGGGCACTGCAGGGATACTCTGCGGTTGGGCACTGCAGGGATACTTGGTGGTTGGGCACTGCAGGGATACTTGGTGGTTGGTCACTAAAGTCAGCTTCCAGTCGGGCGAGGACAACATGGATAACATCTACTTCAAAGTCTAACAACCCCACTGCGAGGCTGGGGAAAAACAAATTATGCAGGGGCTCTGGCGGAAATGATCTAGTGGCTTAAGTGGATGCACTAGGTTACCCAGTCGATGCAACAAATTGCAAACATGGTGAGTCTTGCTGCGGCTTAGGGCTTAGGGGGGTTTAGGGTTTAGGGTTTAGGGTTTAGGGCTTAGGGTATTTGTGGTTGAAGATTTAGGCTGCACTCAGGGTTACGCAGATTTTTCGATACTATCCGTACGTCAATGATCCTCGCCTATCGTAGTGCTTTGTTAAGCGATTTGTGGAATTATCCGATTTACGGTTCAGAGCTTTCATAAACCCTAAAGCCCTAAACCCCATAGCCTTATACCTATCAATGCTTTAGCTGACAGCTTGGATACTGCCCCACCCACGAACCATCTTTCGTAGGCAGGGTTTAGGGTTTAGGGCTCAGCCCCTAAACACCAGCACCCTAAGCCAAGTCTCCAAAACCCTAGGCCCTAAACCGCTAAACTCCAAAACCCTAAACCCTTAACCTAAACCCTAAATCCCTGAATCCCTAAGCCGTCAACCCTAAACCCCAAGTCCCTAAACCCTAAGCCCTAAGCCCCTAAACCCTAAATCCCTAAAGCCTTAAACCCGAAGACGGGGCCTACTTGTTGAAGCAGTGCTACGCTTGAGTTATGTAAAGGCCTAAATGCTTGGGGATGGGGTTTAGGGTTTAGGGCTTAGGGGTTTAGGGTTTGGGGTTTAGGGTTTGGGGTCTAGGGCTTAGGATTCAGGGTTTGGGGTTTAGGGTTCAGGGCCTTGGGTTTAGGGCTTTGGGTTTGGGGTTTGGGTTTAGAGTTTAGAGTTTAGGGCGTGGGGTTCAGGTATAGTTGGGGATATTACATTAGTTGGGTCTATATTGGAGTCCCCCAGGTATGGAAACGGCCATTTAAGGGAATTGGGAATCAGATTTGACGGTCTAGGGTTTCGGGTCGGGTGTAGAAGCTTGAATGAACCAAACGTGGAGAATCACCCATAAAGAAACTGTCAAACAAAGCTTGGATATAGTTTTATGGCTTGTTTAATGGCCTCAATGCTTACCAATGTAGTTTGAAGTGCAATTGAGGTAATCTATGCTATAATTCTACAAGCAACCTAGGACCATACTTCTGCTCATTGGTTATGCTCTTAACTAAGCATGGTGGCATCCTACGTCACTGGAGCAAACTTCGAGATCAAAACTCTGCCTACCCTCCTCAACCCAAAACAATAACATAGCTCAAATACTATAGGCTTTAGGGTTTGGGCGTTAGGGTTTAGGGTTGAGCGACGACCGGCTGACTTAAGGTTAGGGACGTTGATCTCCCATGATCTTGGTATGCTGACCCAAACCCCAAAACTCAAGACCCTAAATTCTCTGCCTGAAAAGCCCCAAC
The DNA here is from genome assembly GCA_905231905.1 of Symbiodinium pilosum. Lineage (NCBI taxonomy): Eukaryota > Dinophyceae > Suessiales > Symbiodiniaceae > Symbiodinium > Symbiodinium pilosum. The sequence goes on from CAJNIZ010005538.1 coordinate 1,594, forward strand.
CCTAAACTCCTAAACCCTAAAACACCAAGCCCTAAAACCATACACCCTAAACCCTCAAAGCCTGAAAACCCCGAACCCTCAAACACCAGGCTCTTTAACACCCTAAACCCTCACACGCTTTAGGGTTCAGGGTTTAGGGCCTAAACTAAAAACCCTAAACCCTCAAAGCCTGAGCAGCGGACTTTTGGCCTTCAAGGCCTTGAGCGCAGCGCTGTTCGGCTTCGTCACAGCGTCACTCTGGGCCCCAGCGTAGCAACAAGGGTCCTTCAATCTGTGGGACCTGGGAATATGCCAAAATTCCTGCGGCTAACAATGGAAAAGAAAATGGAAACTACTACATTAGAAGAGGGTATATATTGGGGTTTAGGGGTTTGGGGTTCAGGGTTCAGGGCTTAGGGTCTAGACCTTTTGGCTTGCAATCCCTTATATAACCCTAAATAGTCCCTCTAGATCCTAATATAGCCCTCTATAAACGCAATAACCCTACAGAATCTCCGTGTAATTTGCAACCCGAAGACCTTAACCTTGAAAACTTAACCCTGAACCCTAACACGGAAACGCTAAACCTTAAACCCTATATAAGCCAAGCACAACCCACGTGAGAACCACGTATGACCCTAAATGATCCGCATAGATCCGTGTAGAAGGCTACATAATCCCTATAGATCAGTCCACCCATGAGCCAGTAGCCATTGTCTAAACTCCTAGTATCTCCGTACGACACACAGTGGCCCCGCAATCGACAGGGGTCCCCATGAACTTAGATCTAGGGTTGAGGGTTTAGGGTTTCGAGTTCAGGGTTTTCGGTGCCCCTAAAGCCTAAAACCGGAAAACCCTACATCATCCGTGGAAGCACTACAAAAGGCTCGGGGCTTGGAGTCTAGCGGCCCCACCACACAAAGCACGGACGAGGACGACGAGGACCCCTCCCCTAAAAAAACATGCCAAACGGGTTATGTGACGGTTTAGGGTTTAGAGTTTAAGAGGAGCTTAGGGTTTAGGGTGGTGGTTTTGTGAGGGTTTAGGATTTAGGGTTCAGGGTATAGGGGTTGGATATATCATGCTATACAAGGGTTGTAGAGAGATATGTAGGCGCTATATACAGTAAGGATAATATAGGGATGAAGAAGGTCAAGGATTTGAAGTAGGAGGACGTTGGCAACTTGAACCCTTAAGAGTAGGCCCTTGAATATAGGGATCAGGGTGGGGCCATAAGGGTTTAGGGTTTAGGGTCCAGGGTTCAGGGCTTAGGGTCTAGGAGTCTATGTTTCAGGGGCACAGTTCTGGCACATACCCACCTGGCGCTACACTTACAGACCGCAGGCGCGCAACCGCAGCGGTGCGGGAATCCAAAGCCAAGCACGTCATCGTGGAATTACCAGGTTGCGGTAGCTACAAAGTTGGACACCAAGACCGAATGACATAAGAATACCATTCATAGCCGGGACATTCACATTCGTATAAGCTGTATGCATTATCACATTAATTGTTATTCCTAGTTCTCAATGCTACCCTTTTAATATTGTATTCTCACATTGAATTAGCATCCCTTGTTCTTACAATTACCCCGCTAAAATGATGACCCTGCACTCATGCTGCTACAGTACGTAATCCTTGTAAGCCCGTATTTAAGCTATAGTCGAAAGTCCTAGTATCCCCCTCCTATAACAGCCCCCTATGTAATCCCCTATATAACCCCCTTTAAGGAGTTTAGACTACAGCTCACATGGCCAAAGTTTCCATTTAATGTTCCATCTTCTTTCCATGTGATTGTTTGTTCTTACCCCCTCAGCCCTGAACCCTAAACCCGAAAGTTACCCTAAAACCTCCTTGTTGGTAGACCTGCTCAATCCGGTATGACGCTCGCGCTAGGGTTTAGGGTATGGGGCTAAGGGTTTATGGCCTAAGGTTTTGGGTTTAGGATCTTAGGGCTTGTGGTCATGCCTTTGAGTGTCCGCTTGTTTTGAGATCTGACCCAAACTTCCCAAACCTTTAAACCAAAAAAGGGTGTTAGGATTTAGGGTTTTACGATTTAGGGTTCGGGATTTGGGGTTTAGGATTTAGGGTTCAGGGCTGCGCAACTCTCATGTCCCGCTGTAAGATCTCCTTACTACTCATGTTGCGGGGGGTTGGCTCTCCCCAAAAAATACAGCTAGGGAGCCTGCAGAGAGCATGGGGGGCAGCGGAGGATTAGAGGGATCCCTCCCCATCCTTCAACAGGCTTCTACCTTACCGCAGCACCACCCTGAAACCCTAAAAACCCTGAAACCCTAAACCCTAAACTCTAAAACCCTAAACCCTAAACCTAAAACCCTAAAACCCTAAACCCTAAACCCAGAACCAGCAACCCAGACTATGCACTTGGATCTCGATCGCTTCGAGATTCCGAGGCCCAGGGAGGTTCAAGCGGCGCCCTCGGAGCCGCAGGGGGGGCAGAGGATACCTCGGGAGCCTGGAAAATGCTGTTTAAGGTTTTGGGTGGTTTTTGGGAGGATTAAGGTTTTTGGTGGGTTTAGGGCTGTAGTGTCTAGGGTTTTGGAGTTTAGGGTCTTGGGGGGGGGGGTTTCGGGTTTTTGGGGGTTTGTTGGGATTTGAGGGTTTAAGGGTGCAACAGATTTAGGGTTAAGGGTTTGGGGATCCGGGATGTTTGGGTGTCTGTGAAGAGCCTTTGTCAGAGCGGCTTTTCTGCATGAGGTTGATCTCGCGGTCCTTTGGGGATATTTTGTTTATGGTTCCTTGAGGCCTATGCCTGTTCTCCAAACTGGGTTTAGGGTTTAGGGTTCTCCAATTTTTTTCCACAATGTCCACGTCGGGAACACGAATTTTGATCAACTACCATTCTTCTAGAGGATTTCAAACTGCAAGCCCAGGAACAGACAAGAAAATCGTTAGTATCCGGACAGTCGTCACAAACATCCTAAGCTTGAGAATTCAGCGTTGATCGATTGTAACTTTTTGATGTGATGAGAGGAAAGCTTCGGCCTCTGTACACTAGTGTAATGTAAACCCTTAAACGTTAAGCCTTAGCCCTAACACTACTGCAACCTAGACTCACAGTCACAAGGGACTGCATGCTGTAACCTGACCGTTAAAGCGTGAGTAATGTCAACGGAGAACGCTTAACCCTAAATCCTAAATTCCCAATAGACAGAACTGCAAGCACAGAGTTCCTAAGCTCTGAATCCTTCGACACCAAGCCCCCAAACAACATTAAGCCGCCTAATTTCCTAACCATTACAGCCCCTAAAGCAGAGAAGCTCCAGCTACAGCACAGACGTTGGGAATTCTGCGTGTAGGGTTTTGGGGTCAGGGTTTAGGGTGAAGGAATACACCCTACATGATACCAGGAGCCCGCATAGGGTTTACAGCAGATTCCTTAACCAAAGGGTATTGGGCTCGTGCGATTCCTCCTTCCCCCTCCAGCGAGGATACACACTTCGGTTGTTCCGAGTTGGTTTTAGATTCAACTACCCGGATGGATCGCAAGTTGGAAACTTGAAATCGCCTAAACCCTAAATCCTGAAACCCTAAATCCCTAAACTCTAAGCCCTCATTCCCCAAACCCTAAACCCTAACTTCCTAAACCCTAAACCCTAAATCTCTAAACCCTAAAACTATAAATCCCCAGATCCCTAAATCCCTAAACCCTGAATCCACAAACTCTAACCCTAAACACAAAACCCTAAATCCCTGAACCCTAAACTAGGGATTCTGGCGTCTGGCCATTCAGGGTTTTGGGGACGTAGCGGAGGGAAGGCGGTTGGCGATCTCTCCGGGTGCTGGGCGAACTATCATACGCGAATTAAGGCTTAGGGTTTAGAGTTAAGGGTCAAAAGGCGATTTAGGCTTAGGGTTTAGAGTTGAAGGACACTGGGAATATTCATGGTCATAAGTGATAATGGGGAGTAATATTTCCCATATATAGTTATTGGACATGGGTCCTTACTCGGGACTAAACGACATACTAACCTACTTGGAGGTCCGTTGTACTTATGACCTGCTTAGTAACTGTAGTTATTCCATAATTACACCTAGCCTAGATACAATTGGGTTAAAAGAAATCCTAAGGAGACTACAGTAACCCCTACATAAATCCGGTTTGGGTTCCCCATTTTCTGGGGTAATCAAAATCCTTTGCCATGGCATGTCCGTTTCCTTTCTGGCTTGTTTATTCATTCCCCAGTCTAGTAAGACCTAAACCCTGAGCCCTAATCCCTAAGCCCTAAACCCTCAACCCTAAGCCCTCAACTCTAAGCCCTCAACCCTAAATACTAAACCCTAAGCCCCAAACCCCGGATCGTATTACACGGTCCAACTTAGAGTCTCCGTTTTGATGCTTCTGTTATTGAGAGACAGATGGGCTCCAATCTAAACTCCTGGTATCCCCCCTAATAACCCCGAGCGTAATCCCCAACATAGTCCCTTATATCACCCCCCTTTAAGAAGTTTAGACCCTAAACCCTGAATAATCCCTTACATCAACCCCTTTACGGAGTTTTGCCCGTATCTCATATGGGCTCTAAATGCTGGTTAGCCATGATAACAACAACAGGCCGGCAATGCAGATTCCGTAAAGGTTTAGGGTTTAGGTGTTTAGGGTTTAGGGAGTCGGGTTTATGGCTTAGGGTTTGGAGTGTAGGGTTTAGGGCTAACATAAGCTGAAGATAAAGATACTTGAGACCTCTGGGAACTCAGGAAGTAGGTTACAAGCAGGGATATATGAGCCATTGTCGAAACTTCTAGTATCCCCCTTAAGAAGCCCTAAAATACTTCTATGTAATCCCCTATTTAAAGTTAAGGGTTTGGGGACTGAGGTTTGGGGCTTAGGGTGTCGGGTTTAGAGTTTAGGGTTTAGGGTTTAAAGCATATGGATTCTGGATAGGGGTTTAGGGTTTAGGGATTAGAGCTTAGAGCAGCGATCCACCCGAGTACCACATGTTCTGCCGAGCACTGTTCTGCGCTCCAAAGCACAAATTCAAAGGGCTGTCTCCAAAGAGACGGGGCCCCTCATGCACCCCCAACTCCTACAACTAGTCCATCATGCTACCCTAGGGGTCCAAGGACCCAAATAATAAGCTTTTAGGGCCCAAATACCATTACTTTTACAGTATTTGGGGCCGTTATTTGGGTCCTTGGACCCTTACGGTTATAAGAACTCACAAGAAGGGACCCCGAATTTTTGGATATCCCCACATCCCTGCCGTAGTCTGGCGCATCCAGTCAGAGGGAGCACTTCGGCAAACCGAGCGAGGTAACAGAAGGCTCCATCACCATCTCAACCGGTTTAGGCTTCACGGGATGCCATAGGGCTGTGATGGGCTTAGGGGTTTAGGGTTTAGGGCTCCCTAAACCCTAAACCTTAAACCCTGAACCCTAAACCTTAAAAAGCCTAAACCCTAAATCCCCAAGTACCGTTGGGGGGGGGCTATAATAACTTACCTAACTCCAGGGTCCCTCAAAGTAGATCTGCGGTAACATGACTCATCCTGAAAGCTTTCCACTAGGAATGAAGAGTTTAGGGCTTAGGGCTTGGGGTTTAGGGTTTAGGGCTTGGGGTTTAGGGCTTGGAGTTTAGGGTTTAGGGTTTTGGGCTTAGGGTTTAGGGCTTAGGGCAAAATCTTCTGGAGCTTCCAGGGTTACCGTCGCTGGGGTTGCCAAACCTCCCCTATGCAGAGCAGGAAGCCTAGGCATCATTGGACTTCCTTGGATGCATCGGATTTCGTGCGATCCAAAGAGCGAGAACAAATTCGAGCTCGGGCGCGGGGCGCACGAGCTCCGTGCATTATCTTGAGAGGGTTTTAGGGGTTAGGGTTTAAGGTCTAGGGTTTAGGGATTAGGGTTTTAGGGCTTCTGGCGCTGGGTTCAGGACTTCGGGTTTTGGGGGGTGGCCCTCAGCCGAAGCGCTCAAAGTGCACAACGTACCTCGGCTGCTCTTTCAGACCTGCCTGCAAAGTCCAAGGGTTGAGGGTTTAGGAATCCTTGCGGTGTGGGACATAAGATTCGGCAACCACACATGCCGCTATGACCTGCAATTTGGATGTTCCCATTTGAGCTATGCTCTCAACTTCTAGCATCGCCCTCAATAACCCCTAGAATACTCCCCTATATAACCCTAAATCCTAAACCCCTATATGTCCCCCTTTAATTAAGGAGTTCGACTATAGTGAACCATGGGACCTGCATAAACCCCTGCAAGCGAAAAACTCAAACGGCGGTTTAGGGTTTAAGGTTTAGGGTTTAGGGGCTTGAACCCCTACCTACCGCACCACAGGATTCCCAATGCCCTAAATACCATGAACTCGACATGCTGCAGCAATCAGAAAGAGCAAAAACATCCGTACGAAACGGCCTTTCTCTGTCGCAGTGACCCCTACATAGTCGCGACCATGATCCCTGTAAGCCATTCGCCCATTTCCCGAACCCTGAACCCTAAAACCCGAAAACCTGACAACCTGTGACACTGAAATCCCTAGACCTTAAATCCGAAACGCTAAGCCCTCGACCCCCCAAACCCTAACACCCCTAAACTTTAAAACCCCTAGCCCTTAAATCCTAAACCCTAGACCCCTGAACCCAAAAGTCCCTAAACCCTAAAACCCTAAAACCCTAAAACCCCTAAACGTTAAATTCTAAACTCTTAGTCGAAAAATCCCTCAACCCTAAAACCCTAAACCCTTAAATCCCTTAACCTTAAACCCTAAATCCCAACACCCCTAAAACCCCCCCCCCAAACACAGAAATCCCCCTAAACCTGAAACCCTGAACCCCACCAGACTCTTCGAAGATGCTTCTGCAGGGGCGTCTTGTCCGCCCTGGATCGAGCCGCTGCAAGCATGGAGCACTGTTGACCTGAGAGAACCACCGAACTGGGGGCGGTTTTGGGGGGTCTAGGGTTAGGTGTTAAGGTTTACGGGGGAGAGACCCACAGAACTAAGGTGGTTTGGGGGGGTCTAGGGTTGAGGGTTTAAGGTTTAGGGCTTCGGGGAGAGAACCACAGAACTAGGGTGTTTTTGGGATTTAGGGTTAAGGGTTTGAGGTTTAGGGGAGAGAACCACCGAACTAGGGTGGTTTCGGCTTTAGGGGTTTGAGTTCAGGGTTTGGGGTAGGGGGTACAGGGTTTTAGGTTACGAGTTTAGGGCTATTGGGGCTCAGGGCTTAGGGTTTAGGGGTTTAAGGTTGAGGGTTCAGGGGTGTATGGTTCAGAGCTTTGGTTCAGAGCTCAGGTTTAGGGTTCAGGGGGTTGAGGTTGAAGGTTGAGGGGTGTAGGGTTTGGGCCTTCCATACGGCTTGAGGTTTAGGGTTGAAGGCTTAGGTTTCAATGTTGACCGGGGGGGACCCACAAAACTGTGGTGGATACTAGAAATTTCTGCATGATGCTATGTACCCTTCACACGAGTTATACGGATGTATACGCATATTGGGGGCTCGGGGTCTAGGGACTCTAGGGCTTCGGGCTTAGCGCTTAGGCGTGATACTGAAACTCACCACGACCCTTGGGCTTATGTTACCATATTGTTTTCTGAGGTCTTCACTTGAAGGCCCAGAGCACAAAACCGCCCAGGGCCGCTTATCCTCATTGACACATGTCCCGCGTATGCTGCAGAGGAAGCATTGCTGCCGCGATTGTGCCAAGCGATAGTCAGTAGCACCGAGGACCGGAACCCGCCAGCTGAACTCTGGAACCTCCTGCCGCAGCGTCAAAACGGACCTTGTCCATGAAGGACTCGCCTTCCAGCACCTTGTGAATGGTTCCGAGGACGTTCTCCACGGCTGTTACCAGCAAGTCCCCCACCTCGACCAGTGCTACGATGAGCTTCAGGACCTGAACATAGACCCAGGCCTCCATGGCGGACAAGGAGGACCCGACACTAAAAGCTATGCTGATCCCTGAACCCTAAACCTTGCAGGGATTTAGGAGTATGGGGGGGAATGATTACACAAGATGGGCAAATGATGGGGATCAAGCAGGGATTGTCAAAGTTCCTTGGAGCCTGGATGGGAGCCGAAGAACTTCTTTAGGCTTTGGATGTTGGGTTTGGGCTTCACTATATGTACTCACTATACAATCCTCAAGAGGGACCTTGCGATAGCCGTACTTGGAGAGACCTAATGGAGACCCATGATTCATAGACTCCCTCCTTTTAATAGGGGTTATAATAGCGATCCTTATATTAAGGCCCTTACAAGGAAGGGGTTTATTAATCATGGGTCTACATTCCTGCTCAGCCCCGCCAATAGCACAGAGGATCGGCAGGGTTTGTTTTCTGGCTGGTGAGATATGCCATGAAGTGTACGGTCGTGGTGCGCATCCTGCCTTACGTAGCCTGAAAAGTTCGACTTCGCCTAAACTCACTAAAGAGCGAACCCCAAATCCTTTGTCAAAAGCCTGAATGCTTAAACTGACCTCGAAGCTAAAACTTACCTCAATTTTCCCATCACCTGTCCTTCGAACCAAAGCGATGGTCCCAACCCTTCGAACAAGTACGGTGTAAGTGCCCAATAATCATAGGGTCCGAATTTCAACCCATATCTCCTCATTACCCTACACATCTACGGATGGTAGAGTATAAACCCTAAACCCTTAATCCCTAAACCCTAAACCCTGGGCCCCGGCAGACGGACTCCAGGTCTTTGACAAGCTGGTCGTTGCCGCAGATGTAGACGTGGACGTTGATCTCCTGAGTTACTCATAATATTGGGGATTTATTGGGATAATGGAGAATAAAATGGAAACTGATTACCGTTTAGGGTGTACCTGGAGATCCTAGTTGACTATAATTATGGTACACAGTTGTAGGAATTTAGTATAAAGTTGATATTAATTATAGTCAACTGGATCTCAAGGTAAGGTGTCAGTGGATGTCCAAGAGCTCTTCAGGACCTATTCTTAAGGTCAAAGCGCACGTAAAACCCCGGGTTGCTGTTTAGGAGCTTACGCTCATCTACTACAATATTGGTATTTAGCAGATGATGGGATTTCCCTGTACTGGTATCTTAGCTCAGCATCCCTAGACCCTAAACCTTACACCCAAAATCTTCAATCCTAAACCCTCAACCCTGAGCCCTAGACCCCAAACCCTAGACCCTAAACGCTAAATCTTAAACCCCAAACCCCAAACCCTAGACCCCAAACCCGAAACCCTAAACCTCAAACCCTAAATAGTACGTAACCCTACAAACCTTAGGGCTGCAGGTTTGAAGGATCGGTTGGACACCTTAAGATCGCATAGGGTAGGGCAAGAAAGCTCGAATGTGTGCGCACTGTACGGTTTAGGGTTTAGGGTATGAGTTTAGGGCTTAGGGGATTACATAATTGCTAAGGTTATGTTCAGGTCTATTATTTGAAGTACCCGATATTCGACTTATATAGTGCGACTGGTGCCATATCCTTAGTGTTTACTTCAGCTCCTACAGCACCAGCCTCAACCCTAAACCCCGACACAACAGTACCGGCTCGGCCTCAGTAGCAGCAATAGTAGTAATAGTAGTAGTAGAAGTAATAGAAGTAATAGAAGCAACAGTAAGAGTACAGTTTAGGGTTTAGGATTTAAGGGTTCAGAAGTTTAGGGGTTTAGGGGTTTAAGGTTGAGTGTACAGGGTTTAGGTTTTTCCAAACCCTCATACCCCCCCCAACAAACCACACTGAACCCGTACACCCCGGGCTCTTCTACGTGCGAGCAAAGTCGCAGGTCTGGCCCTCCCAATGGAGCTAATGTCTCGCCTCAGGCGCGTTAGGCTGAGGGAATTTCCAGGTGCGCTTTTTTGCTTTTGAAGAGATGTTAGCCCTAAACCCTACAGCCTAAACAACAACAAACCCTAAACCCTCAACCCTAACCCCAAAAAGACCCTAAACCCTAAACTTCAGAGGAAATTTAGGGATTTCACGATCTGGGGCTTGGGGTTGGGGAATTCGGGCTTCGGACTTGGGGCGTCAGGGGTTTAGGGTCCAGTGTTTAGGCTTTGGGGTTTAGGATTTAAGGCTTAGGGTTGAAGGTCTACGGTGAAGGGTTAGGGTCTAGGGTTTAACTGAGATTGAACCTTTTGTGATTCGGGCTGAAGGTGGAGGGTTCAGGGTTTGAGGGTTCATGAGTTTTGGGGTCTATATTCGGGTCCCTCATTTTCTATACAGAAAGCGCATTCAGAAAACATTGACTATCGCCGCCACACCGGGCCGTGCCCCCGAAACCCTGCTGTAAGCCCTCGCCACGCCACAGGAAGTTTGGTCGCCCAAAGGTGACAGGCATCATACGATGCTCCTGTAGTGACTCAACGGCTAAACATCTATTGTTCCAAGCCGTGTAGGTTTTGCTTCAATAGGGTTTGGGGCTTTGGGGTCTGTCGTGTGGGCAGTGTGGGAAGGGCACACTGCGAAGGACTCCTCTACAAAAGAACAGCAAAGGGTCTGGGGTTGAGGGCTTAGGTTCAGCAATGAGGGCTTAGGCTACAAAACGACACCAAAAAAAATCTGAAGCTTACACACTGAACTCAGACAACCAAGCCGCATGATGCATCAGAAAACCTTCGCAAAGACTCCTTCGATTTTAGGCTGCGACGCTATTTTGGCAGCCATTTCCTGCATCCTCCATTTGCTGTCGGCTGTAACTAACGACTCCAAACAAGAAAGCAAAACGGTCCAAGAATCACAGTAAGACTTTGCTGATTTCAGGTTTACGACTTCGAGCTCAAGACTCTCCAAAGCATTGCCTGCTCAAGGTTAGTGTTAGGGGTTTAGGGCTTCGAATGGGTGCTTTTAAAAATGTCAATTCTAATCCCTGTTTGTGTAGCTGAAAGAGTAGAGGCCGTACAGAGCCTAAACTATATAAACCCTAAGCCCTAAAGCCTAAACCCTACAGCCCTGAACCCTAGAGCTTATACCTTGAGTTGCCAACAGCTCCTTGGCAGATTGCATTGCATCTGCTTCGCTGCCGTGACTTGCCCACCTTGCTTGACAGAGTGGGTTTAGGGTTTAGGGTTTGGGGTTTGGGCTAATAGCCTGCCTAGAATCCGCTTAGATGGCTTTATGGGTTTACCCCAATTGCAAGTAGGGTTATACACCCCAATCATAAGTAGGTACCAAGTCCTATGAACTCTAAACTTTATATGTCCCTACACCCCCCCCCCCCCTTTAAAGGGACCTAGTTATGAGTAGTTAAGAAGTCCCACGACCCTAAACCTTAAACATGTTTCCCTAAACCCTAAGCCCTAAACATGTTTCCCTAAACCCTAAACCGAGTCCAGGTAGGCTGCTTGGGGGTCAGGATGTAGCGCTTGGATCATGGACTTAGGGGCTTAGGGTTTGGCGAAGGGAGACGTGGTGAGTCATAGCAATGCCTATCGCCTAAATAGTAGTTTCCCAGAAAAAGGAGACCCTAATATAAACGCCAATATACTATCATCCTTGTTGTAGGGCCCCTACCCTAAACCCTAAAAGCCTAGATGGACATCTCAAAGTTGCTCGTTCACAGTGCTCACGCGGTGGAACTTGTCTGCCACGCCCTCAGACCTTGTGAACGTTTAGGGTGTAGAGTTTAGGGATGTCAGTGAGTACAGTAGCGGCCCAAAACATGGAACATGAAATTGTACGATTTATGCTGTGTTTCTTTCATTCTAGCTCTTGAGTCAGGAGGATACTCATGTTCGAGCATTTGCGTTTCCACCCTAGGGTGTCTTGCTTACAGCCCAAACCTCTAAGTTACTCCCTGAAACCTCAACCTCAACCCTACACCAAACACCCTAGCCCCAAAACCCTACACCCTGTACGACCATACCACTCGAGCCCTAAACCCTAAGTCCTAAACTCTAAACGTCCGGGGCTTGTGTTCTTGTAGCCTGCTGGTTGAACGATTCACGGGCTTCTCCTCCAACAAACATGGAAGCCAACAGTTTAGGCTTTAAGGTTTTAGGTTTAGGGAAACCCTGGTTGGGAAACTCTTGAGAGCTTTTGAAAGACGCCATGGGGAAGCTGATTTGTTCAATTCAGGGTTTAGGGTTGTTTGGGTGTAGAGCTGAAAATCGGTGAAGCCTAAAAACCTCAAGTAGGCTCCCTCAAAGAACTTCCCAACACCCTGAAAATATTTACAAAAAGAGCCCACAATTATACTTGCTCCAATGCCTGCAACGGTTCAGGATGTAGAGTGTAGAGTCCATGGCAGAACCTCCTCAACTCTTCAACTCCCCAAGCGTACTTCAAACAAGAAGCGCCCCAAAACCCTCAATACGAACTCCCGCCCCCACCCTGGACCTCTAAGCCCCCATGCCCCACACGCGTAACGCCTCAACCCAGCACGCCCAAGAACCCCAATTTAGGGTTTAGGGTTTAGTGCTTAGGGTTTAGGGCTTAGGGTTTAGGGTTTAGGTTTAGTACTGCCCCCCCTCAGTAACAGTTGGATAACAATAATAATAATAGTAATATGGTTCTATATAGCCCTTAAGAGGACCCCTAATATAGACTGTTACTGGGTGGGGGCAGTACCCGAGGTTTACGGCTCAGGGCTTCTGGTTCAGGGTCGACCTTAAACCCTAAACCCTAAACCCTAAGCCCTTCCAACAGGTACAAGAAGCTCCCAGGATGGGCACTTGATCCACAGCAACTCCTCTGAATCCAAACGATTGTCTTACTTTCCTAAAATTAGGGGTACCTTTTTGAGGGTACCTTACCCTTTAAAGGGGTTATAGGGAGTGTATAGGGTTTAGGTATATGGGGTTTAGGGTTTAGGGTTTGTCGGTCAGTTGGGAAAAACAGACTGTATGACAGAGGGGTTATATGAGGCTGTATTCCCGTATTCCCTACTAAGCCTAGACCCTAACCCCTATACTATGTATGGATTATGTGGGGATTGCATTCCCCCATTCCCTTCTCACCACCAGTAAGTTGTGGAAGCTTCGCTTTCAGTGTTGGGTTTTGGGGTGTTGGCTTTGGGGCTTTGGGGAGTTCGGGGCTTGGGGTTTAGGGTTCAGGGCGGTTCACTGGCAAGTTGGTTTCAGGGTGTAGAGATTTAGGGCTTCCGTGTCCCACTTTAGGGCCTTAGCTTTGGGGCTAGGGCTTCGGCTTCCAGAATTAGATCCCGCATGGATTAAGTCTTTTCACGAACTACTCCACGCAACCATGAAAGTATGTCGAAGCTCAGACGCCTTACTCGTTCTCCCTAAATGCGTGCTTAACCCCGAGTCCCATAACTCAAGCTTTCGATCCCTTACACTTGGACCTAAACCCTAAACTACCCCAAAGCTCTGACAATGGGCTTATACAAGGACTACAAACGGTTTATAGGGCTGAGGGCGTAGAAGCCGGAATAATGGCCAAGCATTTACAATCAACCGGAAACTCATGTGAAAAATGAGATGGAAGCTGGGCTTGGAAAAGGGTTTATAGGATGTTTACGGTAGGCGCATAGAGAATTACGAATAACTTCTTGAGGTCCACTTGAGGCAGCCTAGACAAAAATTCTACAAGGAATCTCGACCATGCTAGCCCCAATTATTTGGGCTTCTACATTCCATGTCCCGACAACCCATACGTTCCTGCTCTAACAAAATGACCTCTGAACCCTCGCCCCTGCTCCAACACACTCCCGAAACACCCTGAACCCAGAGACCCAATACTCTAAGCCTCCAAACTCTAAACCGAGCGAAACAAAGAATAGGGGTATCGGGCAACGCCACAGCAAACCCCAAATTCCAAAACCCTGAACCGCGTTACCGGCACTCTGAACCCCAAAAACATCCGCGAACATCTCCTCCCGTCCACCCTCCGCCCAGCACCAGGGGAACTGTGGTCCAGGATTTTGGATCTGATTCTCCGCCTGGTTTGGGGCAAGTTTTACATCCTATCTGTGTAGGGTTGAGGGGTTTAGGTCTTAAGGGGTTTCGGGCCCAAAGCCCTAAAGCCCCTAAACCCTAATCTTTAAACCCTGAGCCCTACATGCTAAATCCCGAGGGAAGAGGCTGAGAGGTCCTCCGCCTATTTCAGAATCTGCCTCCTGCTGAAATGTTGAGGCTTAAGGACTGAGGATTTGGGGTGGAGGATATGAGGATTATGGGAGTACTATACTTGAAGGTTCATGGAACCTAGTGACTTTAAAAGTACAACCCTAAACTTAAACCCTGAAGCGCGTGGTAGTGACTACTTGTAACTGGGCTAATAACCAGACTCATGATCTCCCTAAATGGACTTCTGTGGCTTACCCCAGTCATAAGTTAGGTGGACCCCCTACCCAGCAATAGTGACTCCAGGAATATTAGGATCCTCCTATATTCCTACTATACCACTATTACAGGTTGGGGGGTCCTCCTAAGGAATCAGTAGCTACTAAGTCCTATGAACCTTCACGTAGAGTGTATAAGCACGTAGTATATAGAGAATGCTTACAGGAATAGTATAGGGTATATGGCTACCAGAGGGATATGATCCGAATAATGGAGGATCAAAGGAAATCTAAAAATTGAATGGGAACTCTAGTTATATGGCGTTTTTATCGAGTTTCAGGTTTCCGGACGTCAGGGGTTTCAGTTTGGGAGAGCCGATACTACGGCGGGAAGCGTCCTGGCTCAACACTGCCCCAAAAACCCTGATAAGGTAGTTTCCCAGGGAGGGCCCAGATGGGAGCCCCCTAAAAACGACATAAGAAGAAGGTACTTAGAAGGTGACCTAGAAGTCAATTACAAGGTCTGTCCTAGCTAGCGCCCCTTGAGGATCTACAAATTTTGCACTCTAGAATTACTTCAAGATCTTGGTAGCAGAATCTCCCGGTTTAGGGTTTAGGGTTTAGGGTCAGTTCTTGTGAACAGGAGCGTTCACGGTACAGGCACCCACAGATGACGTTCACTGGGCCCAGAACATGATCTCCCCATAGTCTGGTTTCTCCACGCCTCACAGATGTCAAGTGCATCAGCACTCAACCTCACATCCTTAAACCTATAGCCTTTTGACTCTGAACACTAAACCCAACATATAGAAACCTAGTTCTTTGTCATATTCCATTGTCTTTTCCATTTGGCGCTTCATTTCTGGAACCCAAATCCTACCTGCACTGAAATCCTAGACTCTAAGCCCTGAACCCTGGACCCTAAACCCGAAACTCTAAACCCTAAACTCTAATTTTAAACCCTAGGCCCCAAACACCTACAGCCTAAAACCCTAAACCCCCAAAACCTAACACCCTAAAACACCAAAACCTTAGAACCCTAAACAAAAAAAAACTAAAACCTAAAACCCTAAACATCCAAAAACCTGAAACCCGAAAACCCTAAACCCCCAACATCTAAAACCCTAGAACCTAAAACCCCCAACACCTAAAACCCTAAACCCTTTATCTGCCTGCCATTTCGCCAGACAGGTTTGGAAGTGGTCCTCAGCACATCATCTACAAGAAGAAGATTGCTCACGGTGCGACTTCAGGTTTGGGGTTTAGGGTTTAGGGCTTAGGGTTTAGGGTTTAGGATGTAGGGTTTAGGGTTTAGGGCTTAGGATTAGAAGGATTTAGGGCTTCGGGTTTAGGATTGAAGGATTGAGATTTGGGATTTATTTATCTAAGCCCTAGACCCCAAACCCTAAATTGCCTTACGAAGCAGTGGTTAGGAAGGTCCGTGCCTTTGTAGGAAGCGTCCAAAATCATCTGATGGTGACAGTACAAGGTCCTTGTTTTGGGGTTTAGGGTTTAGGATCATCAAAATTCTTATGCTTCCTCCAAGATGCGGTGGCTGCAGGAAATCTCGCACCGCTTAGGATCCCCACAGTACGGTAACTCTCAGGGTATCAGCCCTAAACCCTCAACCTTAAGCCCAAACAACCCTCAATCCAGAAATAAAGTCTAAACCCAAGAGTATATAGAGTCGTGCAAGACCTATCCACAGTACGCTGAAGGCGCTGGAGGAGTGAGAGGCTCGGACTCCGGGTTAAGGGTTTAGGGTTTGGGATTTTAGGGTTTAGGGTTTGGAGTTTTATGGTTTAGGGTTTAGGGCTTAAAGTTTAGGGTTGAGGGTTGAGGCTTTAGGGTTTAGGGTTTAGAGTTTAGGGCTTAGACTTTGGGGTTTAAGGTTTAGAGTTTGAGACTTTGGGGTTTAGAGTTTATAGGTTGGGTTTAAAATACTTTGAACCTGCAGTTGGTGCTAATACGCGCAGGCCTCCCTTGCAGAAGCGGGGGCTCTCAAAATTGTCAGTCCCTGTTGGGATGTCCCTGGAACCAGGACCCTCAAGGTTTGGCCATAAAGCACGGGAACATCCTTTTCAGAAACTGTCTAGCTGCAAGCTGGAAACGTAAAGCCCGAGACCAATATCACATGCAGAAGTGTTCCGGGCATCCTGTACAGTAATCATACAAGGAAACTAAGCCACACCGGTTGTCAGTATTCGGGTGTGCCTGCAGTATAATGTCTCTAAATCTCTGCAGGAAGCCAGTATCCACGTAACTTTTCGTGTTCTTTTGCACGCGATTCTCCACGATTGGGGTACTATCCAGCTGTCAATGAGTGGGGGCAGTACCCTAAACCCTAAACCCTAAACCCTAAACCCCAAACCCCAAACCCTAAACCCTAAACCCTAAACCCTAAACCCTAAAAAACCCACTACATGCAAGTCGCAGGCTGAACTGTTGAATCCTAAACCATTGTGTTTTCGAGGGGCCGGTTCAGGGTTCAAGGCTCATAGCCCCCCTTTAAGGTAGAGAGAGTATAGGGTATGTGGGGATCTTATTATGATATTGGGCAACTCCAGAACCCTACACCCTAAACCAGGGGGACTCTAGGTGAAGCTGGGGCTTATCATGTTGTGCAATTTCCATATTTTACTTTTTATGGTGGACTATAAATGGGTGGCCAAACAATCACGAAGCAAAAGTTGCTCCTAAACAACCACTCGTTGCGTCCGGACCTAGCACGTGGCTGTTTTGAGAACAACCTTTTAGTTTCTGGCTGTTTGGTTCTGCTCTCACCTGCAACCTAGGATGATATACCTTGGGCCCCACGGTTAAGGGTTTAGGGTTTAGGGTTTTGGGTTCCCAAACTGCAGGCCAAAAGGAAATCCAGTAGTTTGGTAACCCTAGCCCCCCGAAAATGTCGACCCTAGAGCTATCATGCGATTCCAGGATTGCAGTAGGGTCCCAGTTCCCAAGCTCCTCCTCTCACATGCTAGAGAGCCTGAACACGGTTAAGGTTTAGGGTTTAGGGTTTAGGGTTTAGGGTGAACACTATGTTCCCTATATAATACCCCCTTATATGGCTCCTATATGGCCTCTACAAATCCTTACGTATATGGGCTATTATTCTCAAAATTATGGGCCATTTTGGGTTACAGATTGTATTACGGCACCTAATATTTAGGGGTACCAAAATCCCTAATTTTGGAACTACAGATATGACCTCTTCAACGGAACCTTGCCGAAACCACGACGAAGAGCCTGATAATATGGAAGCCTAAATCCTCAAGCTTAAGCAACGCAACCCTAGACTCCCTAGACTCTGGTTTAGGGTTTAGGGCTTGGGTTTAGGGTTTGGGGTTTACGGTTTGGGGTTTAGGGATTAGGGTTTTTGCTTTGGGACTTAGATTAGGCCCGGAACCCTGAACCCCTAAACCCTAAACCCTAAACCTCTCTACCATATATATTTAAACCCTAATGGTATTTATTGCCAAACGGTCAATCCAGTCAACCCCATTTATTGCCAAACGGTCAATCC